>MU224323.1:2050736-2062057 GCA_018584345.1 Thuja plicata | reverse complement strand
GTTCACTGCAGTGGATTCTAATCTTTTTTCTTTCATGGAGGTGTGATAGGGTTTTTTCACATGCATGTGAAATTACTAGAGAGGGGAGGGGATATGGGGGAGGGACTGCCCACCGTATTGAGATAATATACAACAAAATTTCCCTCTACTCAAGTAATTATTCCCATCTTGTGATTGTTGTCAAGAGTTGGAAGACTAGGGGAATCTCAATATGATCGACCTAGAGGAAAATAAATAATGCTTTATATTTTGTTTCACAAGGAAGGGCATTTCTAAATAAAAATGCCTCAAACTAGAGTTTTAGAATAAAATTTTTGAAACTAGGATTTGAAGCTTTATAAAGAAAGAAAGGATGAGAAAGCGTTGTTATCCAATTCAATTTGTTGACCTTAATTGCATCACCTTTCTATCTATTTTTTTTTTCTATATAGCATTATTTCTTTATTAATAGTGCTTGTCATTGTATATATATTCTTTCTCATTGAAATCCTCTCCTGATAGTGAATAACCTTTTTGAATATTGTTACATATTTTTTGCCATCAGGTCAAAGATAATTTCCCTAGCTAGGTCCTCAGTTTTTCAAAACCCTTGTGATCTAAAAATGAGTTCCATGCTTTAAAGAATAGCATCAAAGTTTCCTTAAAAAGTTTTAAAAAGGAAAAAAAGGACCCCTTGTTCCTAACTCATAATGCTAAAAGAAATCTCTCATTATTATTTTTTCATCTCTTACTAAAATCTCATGGAAAGCAATTTTTTTTAAAAACAATGAAGTAAAATCACAACGAGTCATGTTTGAGTTTTCTCAAAAGTTGCCTTAGTTTGCCAAAACTAAAGGAGGGAAAAAAGAAGAATTCGAGACAACTTGTGAAGATAAGGAAACAATAGACTTATTGAAATTTATGGATTTTAATCTATCCATCAAGGAAAAAGTAGTCACTATTCTTAGAAGGAGCATGTATTCATGGAGAAATAACAACAAAAAGAAGAGGAAAGGTATGCATGCTTCATTTCAAAGTATCATTCTTGGTTTTGAGGGGATATTTTCTATATTTTATAGGGGTGTTCCTTCATCTTTCAGTCAAGGGTTGTGAGCATTTTCATGAAGAAGGAAGCATTTAAATCCCTTGAGAAGTAGTGTTTAGTTTTTAACAATATATCTTTTCAAGAGGACAATGACATTTTGAATGAAAAAAACAACAAATCTTTTGATTAATGCACCAACATCAGTGGTCATAGAGTATCATAAAGGGTTTTATAGCAAAAATTTTCTGAAGGAAGAACATGAAAAGAAGAGGAGTAATGTGTTTATTTCAAGTGAGCAACAAATTTGTGATGAGAAGAGACAAATTCCAGTCATATTGATTTTATGGAGCAATAGTTTTCAATGAAAGCAACACTTTCAAGAAGGGTTGCACATTGAGAGGTAGGGTCCCAAGAAAACCCACAAGCTCCCAAATACATGGGTGTTATTTTTGATGAATGTATGCATTATTGAATTATTTTCATTCATCTTTTGGTTCACAAGCTTGAAGAGATCTTTACTATTCTTACCATCTTGTGGCTATTTCCATGGAGATCATTGATTATTTTGGGGTCCATCAAATGTTTCGTTAGTGCTTTCATTTTTGTTATTTTTATTAAGAGATTTCAACTTATGGTAGGGTTTCATTCATTGTTCAAGGATTTGAAATTATTATTTCAAAAGGGTCTTGCCAGTAACTATTCTTTCCATTAGATTTAGATGATTTTTCTCAAGCTCTTTAAAGTTGCATTACTGTTCATAGGGGTTCCTTGCTTTTGGTTAAGTTGCATTAACTGCTCCTTAGGGAAATGTTATGGTTCTTCAATTCTTTTCATTATTTCCAAGAAATGCTCATGATCTACAAGGTTTAGTGGTTGTTCTTTAAGAACTAGTAACATTCATTCTTACAAAAGGATTTTAAATGCTACTTCATCAATTCCATTCATTGTTTTTGAAATCATACTTTCGCTGTGGTATATGCAAAGAAGGTCATCTACTAAAATGAATGTTAGATCCATTGTTTCCAAAGGCCACTATCATTAATACTCGTGATCAAAGGATCAAAGATACTATTTTAGGTGGTAGAGATAATAAAAATACTTAAAATGTTATCAAAATGCTTGATAAATCAGAAATATCTATGTCATTGTTTAAGCATAAAGTGGTCTTTTCATCAAAGGATGTTCTTGATATCTTGAGGGGAGGTTTTAAGCATTTTGATGAAAAGATGACAATGACAAACATGAATCACAAAAGGTAGTGAAGAAACATGTAGATTAGGATAGTTATCAACAATGTCCAAAGTGTAAATGACCAATTGAGAAAAAATAAGGTTGCATGCATATTACATGTACACATCCATGTAAATTTGAATTTTGTTGGTAAGTAAATGAGAAAATGACCCTAATGTTTTTTTTAATATGTTAATTCTAATTAATTTATATTGTGTTGGTAAGGTTGATATTGATTTATTTTATTCGATTTGGATTTATTGTATAGAATAGTATGAATTTTGATCCTACTACGGGCTTTGCCTTGGTGCTTGGTCAGAACACGGGGAACATAATGGTGGATTTTATGCCTACAAATGATATGAAACTGAAAATCAAGGAGTTGTATGTTTATTGTTATTGTTGCTATTTTGTTCAGTTTTTTGTACTTATTTTTCCAAAATATAAATAAAACTAATAGGATCACTAGTCCATATATCATCCCTACCATTTCAATGGTTAATTTGATGTTAAATACATTTTCTTTGTCCTGTATGATGAATTTGAGTAGATGAGAGAAATGACCAAAAATTCATTGGAGAGATAGACCCATTATTATGAGTGATGGGCAACCAATGAATCATTAAACAATTAACATTTAACATTTTCATTTTGATTTGAATTGTGTCAATTCATGATGTCCAATGGATTCTTTTTATGATTTTATTATTTGTGTTTTTTGGATGTTTTTATCAGCTAACACTTGATTCATTTTCTATGCATTACATTTTAGGACTAATGCACTTTCAGATTTACAATATGTGAAAGTTATTCAAGTCATAGACATATATAGTTGTAACAAATCATATAACATGTTAGATGACACATATGTAAATTCCTAGGTCTAGAAAGTTACAATATTAAGCATTGATGAATTATGCGCATGAATCTTGTTCCTTTGGTTGTTTAGGTTTTGGTTATTTTGATTAAAGTAGAGGAGGTTCTATAGGGGCTCTTTCCCTTGAAATACAAAGGAACCTATTGATGAGGGATAATTTATGTCTCATTTTAGGCTACATTTAATCTTATTTTATGCACCTTTATATCCATTTTTGTATTCCATTTTCATACATTATCATGTATTATTACAAAAATTTGCTACGTATGATTAAATATGAATATGTGATACTTAATTTAGTTTTGAGGTAAAATATGGAAATTAATTATTGATTGTTTTTGCTAATAAGCATTGTTATTCTAAGCCTTGGAAAATATAGCTTGCATTGTACAAAACTTGATGTCAGTTTCTTTACAAGAACCATCTTGTCACCTTCAGAAAAATACAAATTGTGATCATTATTGTAGTTTCCTATTTTATGTGGCTAAATCCAATTTATACGCATGTGGTACGATATGCCAATTTCAAGAATTGGTCAAGGAGAAAAATATGCAGTGCAAATATGTCTTTTGCAAGGAAACTCATGGTAGGGGTTGCTCAATCATTGGAGGATAAATCTTCAAATTATCACATCTTCTATTCTGATCTGCAGTTGTAATTAAAACTATTTTATTGTATGGCTAGAAAATAAAGTGTCATGTGAACCAGTAGTCCCTAGTTTTCTGGCTGCAAGCCAAAACAAAGTGACATATTTTATGTCATTTAGATATTGGCTATTGGAATCTAAACCTCTTTATATATGTGGTTTATAGTATTAGCTAGAGATGTAGATTATCATAGTAGTTGTACGCATATTTCATATCAAATTTGGTATGCATACTCTATAATGGATTTTGATAACTAAAACAATAATTATTATGAGCACAAAAATGTAGAGAGGTTCTTGTTTCTTCCATCAGTGAACTAGGAGAAAGGGCCCACTCCTTGGAGAAGCTCGGTGATGTTGTACTTTATGTATTATATTTTCTTTTAGTTAATTTAATCCTACAACATGTGTTAGTTTTTGCAATACCTTTATATTTAGAGTGGATTATGATTTAGTTAATTTTAATATGATTATTAATTGAAGAAATATGAGATGCAATTCTTTTAAATATTAGTTTTTTTGTATTATGAGCATATTCAAGCTACTGGCATTTCATAGTTTGTCACAACTCCTATCACATGTCCATTAGAAAGACAAAATAGAAAGTCAAATCAGATTTTATTTAGGAAATTCTTGTGTGTTCTAGGGGCATTCATCCTCACTCAACTCACTATCTTCATCCCTTCAACAAATAGCCACAATACCTTTCACAAGTCTATGATCCCCGGATTGACATTTTAGGAACAAATTGAGGAAGTTAATGTAAAATTTTTATAGCAATTTGATCCCAAGTCCCGATCCACAATTTTGTCCATCACCTATTAAAACTAGGCATCATAAAAACACTTCTCTTAAATTTTCATATGATGCCCATGAAATGTAATACATGAAGTGTTTCTCTTGTCTTTATGCTTTCATTATTCTTATACATTGAATTCTTGTACCTTATCATAGAATTGTTTATTCACATTTTTGAATTAGCGTCCCATAGAAAACCTTCATCATTTGTATCTTCAAACCACTATCTTGAACACATTTATAACACTGTTATTAACATTTCATAGCATTGTCCCCTTTTCCTTAATTGACTGCTTATACATTGAAATATAATTGTCCTTCAATATCATGCCCTTAAAGATGGTTGCATTCCTACAATGATTCTTTTTATTACTTCTAGGCTGTTATATCTTCATGTTTTCAACTTTTAACCTTTGAATATTACTATTTTCCTTATAAATATTTCTTGGATCTTGTTCATAGCATTTAATCATTAATGAATGGTTTTTGTTCTTGAGGAAATATAAAAATCATTATCTTCTTGTCACTGTACAGATGTATCGACAGTGCTTTCAACACATTATTCACCATCTTTTTGTATTTTATCTTTTTCAATCCACATTGATCATTGTTTTTATTATTATAGGTATCACTATTATAGCTTATCAACAACACCTACTCACTGTTCTTAACATGTGCCCTCACTGCTATTGTATATTCATGAATGACCATTATTTTTTAATACATTAAACATCAATGTATTTTCATGACTACAAATCACAATTGCATCATTCTCTATTCTTGAATGGTTGAAAACACTATTTTTAACACATCATTTGTTCTACTTTGAAGTTGCCAATTCTGTTCAAGAATGTCATGATATTACTCTTTAGATTGTCCAAGGCTACTTCATAGCTTTGATTCATGAAAATGACCTTGATCTATCATCATTGTCTTCTCTATGTATTCCAAGGTATGAAGATTCTTTTCCATATCAAAGTTTTCTCTTCTCACTTATTTTGGCATTCTACATGCATGAAATATTGTTCCACCCTCTTGAAACTTGATGTTTTTAATTGAATTTATTGCTCCTAAAATATCTATTATTCTTGCATCTTTTGTCGTTGTTCATCTTCATTCATCTCATGCAACTATGATTATTAATATCACTACCCTTTTGACATTCACATTGTCCTTTCAAGGTCATTTTTTTTAATCTTTGATTCCTCATGAAAGAGTGACCTTTTTTTTGTTAGTCTTTACATATGGTAATGGAAATAGTTATTGTGAACATTGTCCTCCTATTGGATCTTTCAATATCTTTGGTATCCTTCCTTATGTATCATTGTTTTCAATGGGAATGCCACTATCATTTGGTTCATGCATGTACATCTTATATTTGTTTGAGGCTTGCTCTATTATTCATCATTAGGCAACGTCTTTAAGCATTGAAACCATTATTTTTACATGTATATCACTACCTTTATGCATTGTAATGATTGTCTTTCTATGATTGATTACTGTCCATAACTGAACAATAGAGCTTGTCACTATTTTTCTCTTCTTTTGTGTGCCTTAAAACAACAATGATGCCTTTATTTTATCATCTCATGGCACTGGTTTTCTCCTCTTTAATACAAGAAAAATAACCCTTCGTGTAAAAACTTCCATTCCTCTGCTAATGCTTCCTTTCCCCTATTATTTTGATATAAACCACCAATTAGAGTGTTGTAGGTAACAACATTTGTGGGCAACCATTTCCATGAGCATATTTTTAAACATTTTTTGAGCCTTTTCCACTTCATGCAATTCACATAGGTTACATATCAAAGAATTGTAAGTAATCACATCAATTTGAAAACTCTTTATTTGGACATAGTATTAATAGTTAAAATAATACCATTATTTTCCCATCCTTCCATCTTTGCACAATCCATAAATTAGTGCTTTAGTGACACTTCAATGGGAAAAGGACCGAACTCCATTATTTGTACAAAAATATTACAAACTTTGTTTATTTTTACAGTGTTCTGAAGGCCATCTATCAGGCTAGTATATGTGATATCAAGACAAAATGGTTGTCATGTAGCATTTTAACTACCAATCCTAAACTTTCCTCTATAATAGTGAATGCCACTATTTCTAACAATATGTGTCATTGCTTCATGTCATAACATGATTTTTATTTTCATCACAACACGGTGGCTCTTTATCTCTTTACTTTGGCATCACTATGATCTCCTCATGAACTCTTGATTTTCATGCACCTTTCATAACATTGTGTACTTAATCTCTAAACAATGTTCTTCATTATGGTAAAATGCCAATCCTTAATCATTTCATAATAATTGTGCATGATATGCTCTTCATAATACTATTTTTAGGCATTGGATCCACCAATGTTCATTGTTGATCTCAGTCCCCTTTCATTTACTATTTTCATTACAATTAATAACAAAATTGCCATCAACAATACAAATCACCATCTTTAGTAATTTATTTCATGACATGTCTTATGATAGTCTCCTCCATGACACTGTTTGATCTTTTCATATAATTTTGAATCTAATATTTGTATTTCATGCATGTTTTCCCCATAATATGTTCACGACAACTTTTGTATCAAGCCTTCCATAGTCACTATTATTGATTGTAATGCTTATCATTTTCTTTTCCTTCGCAAAATTCACTGTCTCTGTATTTTGAAATTTCATCTTGATGAACTCCCTATGCCTTATTGACCTTGGAGTATCCCTCTTATTGATTGTCATTTGAAGGACTTGAAATTTAATGTTTATTGTAACCATATTTCTTTTAAACCCTCGCTTTGACTACAAAATTGTTAAAAAACATCTCCTTCAATTTTCATGGAATAAATGATGTACCTTTGATTATAGTTTTGATACATCCCCTCATCCCATATAAATGTTGTTTGCACTGATTTTTTACTCTTTCAATCACTACTCTATTTGTTGTACTAGTCATCATCACTTCTCTTATCTAGTTATTTCCATATTCTTCATGCATTTGAATGAATGGCCATGCATCTGGACTAATATTTCCTATAACTTTCCTATATTAGTTTCTCAGGCATCCATTCCCCTTCAAAAAATTTCTATGTTGTTCTTAACTAAAATCTCATTGTTCCATTATTATTTGACATTGTTTTTTAATCTAAAACATAGTTATCTTCAACATTCTCTACTTCATGATTTGTACATGACCAACCACATCAACATGAAGGAGCACAATGCATACCTTAGATTTTATTGATCAATGAAACTTAGATTATTTCTTCCATTGGTATTTTTCTTTAATTACTTTGAAATACCTAGTCCATCACTATTTCACCATGCAATATTGAATCTAAGTGCTATGCAACTCTTCATTTCTTAACCTTCATGACATGTCTTGTCTACTTTGTCTTTACCTTTTCATAATATGTATACTCTCTCCTTTAGCTATCATCATCAATAATGAAACCTCCATTGAAAAGTAGTGAGACAACTAGAAGTAGTGAATTCTCTTACCAACAGTGAGTGGTATGTTCTAAGAATAGTGAAACTCTTGTGTTGGTGGATATTATCTTATGAAAATAGAACATCTATTTGTCAAGAACACCCAATGATCTCATGTTTAAATAAATATATTCTTTACAAGCATGATAATGGAAAACCTTATTAAATATTAGGGTTTGTATTAGACTTAAAACCCTACCTTCTTTCATCAATATTGACTTTCTTGATTAAGATTTTTGTTGTAACTTCAAATCACTTTTATTTCTCATCAATATCTTCCCTCTCATCTCTTTCCATCTATAGTTCTCACATTCTTTATCGTTGTTCTAACTATAAACTCACTGCTCTAATCATCATTTCCATTATTGATTTGTTGTTCCTTTCTAAATTTTTTTATTATGACTCCGAGATTTTCTCTCCTCATAATTACATTTGATTGCTCTCATTAAAGTTTTATGTTCTTGGTATAAGAGTGTTGCTACAACAATATTAATGTGTTCTTTTTATTATAAATATTGTTCTTTGTATGATAATATTTTTTTTTTAAAGTGGGGTAAATGTTTTGACTTAGAGCCAACGAGGCCACAAATGGTGGACCTCATCCCCAATGAGAATTGAACCTTGATGGCAAGAACAACAACACAAAAACTTAACCATCACAACATGTCAACATTGACATGTATGATAATGTTGTTCATTGCATTAAAATCCAATGTTTTTCAAAATATAATCTCTACTTTTTTCTTATGAAACCTATTATTCTCTCTATGGATTTGACTTCTCCTTCAAAGATATGCTATTATTTCTTTGAATACACTGATTCTTTATGAAAAAACTTCTCTTCATCATGCAAAATCATTTCTTGATCTTTGATTTTAATTTTTCTATTTATAAGTGATGACATGTAACTGATTGGATGTTTGATAATGTTAAGTTGAAGATAATGCAAGGCATTAAATCAATTAATGGTTTGTATTGTCATTGATGTCAGCTTGATATCATCTGTACGGTCATGTACATAATGCAAAAGACTTCAGAGAACCAAAGGAATAAATGTTATGCTTTCAGCAATGCATAAAAGTCAAGTATTCACTGAGTGAAAAACAACACCGATGGAGCACACACCATCGGTAAAGGAAAAGAAGATCAGTCATAGTGATACCTGACGATCAAAAGCATAAGTGTTTCCTGATGAAGCAAAACCACAGGATGCCCAAGGAGCTAAAAATAGAGTTTCCCGATGAGTAAAAATCCAATGTTGCCTGACAGAAGAGATCCTGAAGCTAACTGGAGTCTCATCGATGGAATTGTCAGTTGTCACTGACAACTAGCTATAGTGGTGATCGACGAAACAGAGAGTTCATAAAATGACAAAATATCTAGCTGGCAAGAGCTAAAGACAGAATTAACTAGTTGTCTTGTTTGTTTTATTCAACCAGAGTTAAGTGATTGATTTACAGATGATTTGTACAGTTGGAAAGAAGATAATTATGATAAAAATTAGGAGTTATGCTTTAAATCTAATTGGCTAGATTATTTTTCATGCCAAGAATCAAGAATCAAGAAACAGTGAACATCATGTCTATATAAGAGACAAGCTTAATTCATTTACAAATGGGATTAAGGAGAGTGAATAGAAAGAGGATGTTGAAGAGAAAATGATGAAGAATAAATTCATATAGTCCTAATCAATCAAGTTGAAGGAGAGCTAAGGAATTCTTCAGTCGCTGACAAAAAGTGAGCACAACATCACAAAGCAGAAAGTGTGGAGCATAAAGAATTGAATTGATACATTGATCAGAGAGGTAATGTACTTAAATAGATCTAAAAATTTGCAATTCAAAGTTGCAATATGAATAGGTCATAGTGTTTCAGTTTAACCATTGAAGCATCAAGTCTCTTAACTGAGAAAGACTTAATAGTCTTCTATATATTGAGGTACATCCCAAGGAGTGCCAAAAAGGTTGATTCATGAAAGTAGCATTGGACTTGCCTGATACCTATTGATAGTCTAAGGAGGCTGATGCAAGGATGGTAGCAATAGATGCTTGATACTAAGTGACAACCTCTATGTATAAAATCCTCTAACAAGGTCACACTTAACAATGTGTTTGTAACCTTTAATAGGGTTGGCTCCTAACAGGGCTCACTTCAGAAGAGTGAAAATCTGGGGTATCGGTCCCAATGGTTTTTCCACTAATAGGGTTTCCATGTTAAAAATTCATGTGTTATGTGTGTATGATTCATTTCTTTATTGTTTTGTATCTGACATAGTTAACACTGGATTGATCGGTATACTCTGCTTATTTACTGAGTTTTGGTAAATAGTTATACTACTTATCGGTAATCAAGAAAGAATAAGGATTGACAGAGAACATCAAAAAATAGTTAATCATTATAAGTATTTCATGGCATGCATCTTGTAGGGACATAATAATCAGAGGTTTATTGATTGGTGGTTAAGTTTGAAAGGATAAAAATTTGAGGCCACTGATTCACCCCTCCCTCTCAGTTATTACTAACAATTGGTATTAGAGCTTGTGTGCTTAGAAAGGAAGGTTTCAAGACCTAAGTCAAGATCACAAGATGAACATATGAGAGGTTCCCAACTTGAACACAGATAAATTTTCTTAATGGAAAAGCAGGATAAGACTCCACTTATCAGGTATTGGTAATGATGTTACTCAATTCCTAGATACTAAATATGGGTTTCCCACAGGATCATTAACAGTAGATCAATTGAGAGAGAAGCATGAACACAAATGCATGGTCATAGAGCTTTCTTCCTCACTCTCTGATGCTGAATTTGAAGATGTCAAGGATTGAAAAACTGCAAAGAAGATGTGGGACAAATTGAAGCTTGTACATGGAGGTGATACAAATATTCTGAGAGCCAAGGCAGAAATCCTTAGAGGAAAATTTGATGATTTTAGAATGAAAGAAGGAGAAAACATCACATAGTACATCACAAGAATAAAATAAGTAGTCAATGCTAGACGAGGAGTTGGAGGTACACTTGAAGAGGAGACAGTGGTAAGTAAAATCTTAAGAACCTTACTACCTGTATATTCTATTAGAGTTTCTACCTTTCAAGAAATGAGAGCAGTAGAAAACAATACAGCTACTCTTGATAGTTTAATTGGTAGATTGATTTCATTTGAGATGAATAACTTTGATAATAGTGTCTTACCAAACTTAGAGTCTGCATTTAAGTCTTCTATGAGAATAAGCAAATCAAGTCATAGACAC
>MU224323.1:2021178-2045431 GCA_018584345.1 Thuja plicata | reverse complement strand
ATAAACATAACTCTTAATAAATCTCCTTACTGATATTATCTGACATCCACATACTAATCCATCATATTGAATCACCAAAACTAAGTCCTAAATGAAAATCTGCATCTCAAACATAGAGTATTAAATATATTACCTGATTACATATCCAGGTGTTGTTTATAAGTAAAGGTTTCCACAATCCTTAAAGTTTTTCATATATCCAAAAGTCCAACTATAACAAAATTAGTTTTGATAAGAGAATACACAAGTGAAAGATAGTTTTAATCTATGTCATGCTGGGGTAGGCCTCACAGTGATACTTGAGTATGTGCAATAAAAAGAACAATTAGCTGATATCTTCACCAAGCCACTACCCAAGAATACATTTGAGTACTTGAGAAAGAGACTAGGGGTCAAACCCTTGTCTACGAGTCATTAAAATTACTAAAGGCTGCATCAGCCTACATATTGTCAGAATATCATTAATGCTGATGCAAGAAAAAAGATGAACTTCAAAGCTACATCTATATACAGACATGTATATATCAGAACCGAGCACTAGAGCAAATTTTTGTATTGTTGATGGATAAGGGAAATTCAAGGAATATATTATGGATGGAAAGAAATGATTGTTTGACATGAATGTTAGATATTTGTATGGCATTGTTGTCAAAGGGAGAGATATTATCCATATTATCACATCTTTCTGGAAAGAGAGAAAGATTATCCATTATCACATTACTCCAACAGGGAGAGATTATATCCTTAGGGAAAGAAATTGTATGAAAATATTCTACAAAGGGAGAGTTGCTGACAAGAGAAAAAGACATCAAAAGAGATAGAACAATCAAAGGAGAGAAATTGACAAGAGAAGAGGACACAACACATTAGAAGAAAAAGAGTTGCAAGAATCAAATCTAAGATAAAATAGAGCTTACCAATGGTCAGACATTTATCGGTTATCAGAACAAAAAGATTGGTAGTTTGATGGATCTCAACTATTGTATTTCATATTGTATTAGAAATAGTATAGTGTGATAATATAGTATGTTGCCATCAATGCAAAAGGGAGAGATTAATGACATGTAACTTATTGGATGTTTGATAATGTTAAGTTGAAGATAATGCAAGGCATTAAATCAGTTAATGGTTTGTATTGTCATTGATGTCAACTTGATATCATCTCTATGGTCATGCACATAATTCCAAAGACTTTAGAGAACCAAAGGAATAAAGGTTATGCTTTTAGTAATGCATAAAATTCAAGTTTCATTGAGTGACAAACAACACCAACGAAGTGCAAACCATCGGTAAAGGCAAAGAAGAACAGTCACAGTGATACCCAACGATTAGAAGCATAAGTGTTGCTCGATGAAGCAAAACCATAGGATGCCTGACAAGCTAAAGATAGAGTTGTTTGATGAGTAAAATCTAATGTTACCTGATGGATGGAGATCCCTAAGCTAACTGGAGTCTCACCAAAGCTAACTGGAGTCTGACCGATGAAATAGAGAGTTCAGAAAATAACAAAATATCTATCTGGAAAGAGCTAAAGATAGACTTAACTAGTTGTTTTCTTTGTTTTATTTGACCAGAGTTAAGTGATTGATTTAAAGATGATTTGTATAGTTGGCAAGAAGATAATTACGAGACAAATCAAGAGTTATGCTTTAAATCTAATTGGCTGGATTTTTTTTCATGCCAAGAATCAAGAATCAAGAAATAGTGAATATCATGTCTATATAAGAGACAAGCTTAATTCATTTATGAATGGGATTAAGGAGAGTGAATAGAAAGAGGATGCTGAAGAGAAACTGATGAAGAATAACTTCATATAGTCCTGATCAATCAAGCTGAAGGAGACCTAAGGAATTCTGCAGACACCGACAAACAGTGAGCACAACATCACATAACAGAAAGTGTGGAGCACAAAGAATTGAATTGATACATTGATCAAAGAAGTAATGTACTTAAATAGAACTAAAAATATGCAATTCAAAGTTGCAATATGAATAGGTCATAGTGTTTCAGTTTAACCATTGAAGCATCAAGTCTCTTAACTGAGAAGGACTTAATAGTCTTCTATATATTGAGGTACATCCCAAGGAGTGCCAAAAAGGTTGATTCATGAAAGTAGCATTGGAATTTCCCGATACCTATTGACAGTCTAAGAAGGAGGCTGATTCAAGGATAGTAGCAATAGATGCTTGATACTAAGTGACAACCTCTATGTATAAAATACTCTAACAAGGTCGCACTTAACAATGTGTTTGTAACCTTTAACATGGTTGGCTCCTAACATGGCTCACTTCAGAAGAGTGAAAATTTGAGGTACCGGTCTCAGTGGTTTTTCCCCTAATAGGGTTTCCACGTTAAAAATTCATGTGTTATGTGTGTATGATTCATTTATTTATTGTTTTGTATCTGACATAGTTAACACTAGATTGATTGGTATACTCTGCTTATTTAATGAGTTTTGGTAAATAGTTATACTGCTTATTGGTAATCAAGAAAGAATAAGGATTGATAGAGAACATCGAAAAATAGTTAATCATTATAAGTATTTCATGGCATGCATCTTGTAGGGACATAATAATCTGAAGTTTATTGATCGGTGGTTAAGTTTGAAAGGATAAAAATTTGAGGCCACTGATTCACCCCCCCTCTCAGTTATTACTAATAATAAAAACTGTTGTTCTCTTTCATGTTTTGCAATTATTACCTTGAATTTATGTTGCTCCTCTACCCTTAACTCTTGTTAATGATGAAACCACATGATGTTGGACCTTATTCCCTCTTTTATTTTCTTATTTAGTGAGTAAAACTCCCTCCAAATCTATACTTTCTAAAAGTAATGTGATCCTTTCTCCCTTTCATATTGACCAAGTCAAAATAAAAGGACTGAGGGGAACACTATTTCAAATAAACACCATGCACAATTAAAATTTTTGATCTAATTTTCCAATCATTTAATCCCAAAAATGCATTTGACAAACATCTTTTTTTTGCTTTTAAAAATTTAAATGACCTACCAAACCTCCCAAAAGACCTAAATCCTCTTTAGAAATGTCATTTTATGTTTTGAAGCAAAAAATGGGTAACAATAACATTTGGATGTATTTTCCATTTTTTTCATTTAAGCAAGAAGGGAATTTATTGTACAGAGCTCACTAGAGTTTACAAGGTCACCTAAAGGCATGGTAAATTATTTAGAGGTACATTCAATTATGGAAAAATGTAAAAGGTCCCACACCTTGTTTCCCAGAATATTGATCTTTACTTGACATTTTCATATATTTTGTAGTTTGAATGATTTCCTTACGCTATCTGCTATCTTCAAAGAAAAATGGAGGGACTTGTTGTTTCATGAGACAGGTTAAATGGGCACAGCATCTTATTCACTCAAAATTACTATGATATTTTAGTGCTAAATTTATGTTCCATTCTCTTGAATTTGGTTTTTATATGTCTCTTTAAGTATTATATATTTTTATATTTCAATTTATTTTCAGTAAATACTATTTTCTCATTTATCTTGATAAATCCTCAACAAAGAATGAAAATTGCTAAAATTAAGAAACTGTGTTGTAGGCCAGATGTTGTTGAGGTATATGGCAACTTGTTTCTCTTTTTATGGTATATGGGAAAATGTTTATGCAATTTTTAGTTCCATCTTATATATTGTTAGATTATGAACTATTTCCTTCAAAAATCATCGCACAATGCCTTCAAGATTTTATGAGTTGTTGTCATCTATACTTTATGGTATCATAACAATGGCCTTTGTCCATATGACATGAATCTCTACCTTTTCACTATAACAATAATCATTGTTTATATGGAAAGATCCATATCATTATTTTAAATATTAATGCCATGATCTTGTAATCATCATTTTATAACATTTCATATTTGTTATGAGCACATTGTTCACTTTTTTTATCAGATATCTATTCTACAACATCTTTCTTAGTTTCCTTCACCGCTTTCATGACCTCTTTTTCTTGATAAAAATCTTTCTCACTTATGAATATTATCTTATGCAAGATACAAACACTATCATCCATGTTGGCCACCATTGTCTTTAGGTACTAATTTATTTGCTTTAGATTCTTTTTGACAACTTTTATATGTATGATTAATTTTTGACATTGGAAAACACCATACCATCATGGTATTAATTGTTTTTATGTATTTATCTTACAATTTCTCTTATGATGTACATTAACATTGTTGTTCAACATCCTTTTGTTTATCACATAATCAAATATAAAAACAACATTAGATATCTCATGAATTGTGGAAATATATTCTACTACATCTCATGCTCACAAAGTAGTTATTAGCCTCTTAAGAGTGTCATATTTCCTTTGAGAACATAAAGAATACAGTGAAAACAATGAATACCTTTGAACAAAAGAAATATAAAAACTTTGATAAATAATTTCTTCTTGGAGAATCTATATAATCTCTGATGTAGAAGTTGAGCTTGTAGCCTTCCAAAGCAGTCAAATGGATATGGAACAACCTTTTACCATCCCTTTAGCAGTGAATGACTTGCATTTATTTCATGGTATTTTTAAAATATTTTCTTCTCTATGTTCTTCATGAAACCTCTCTCTATTTCCCATAATAGTGATTATTCATCTCTACTTTATGATGGTAAATCCTCATCTTTACATTATGATTGTTGTTATTGTCAAGATCACTATTCATGCAACAATTTTCTGTGATTATATTAGTGAATTTTGACAATGAATCTTTGTGGTCTCCAAGGGAATGTAAATATCTATTGCTCAATAAAATCACTTACAACTTTAATGAAAAACTTTTCCCTTTGTTTTCTCCTATCATTATCTTTGCACATCACTTTTATCTTAAACTTGTATTGTTAATGATTGTTACTCTGAATATCACTGTTTCCATGAATTTATCACTACCTTTTGTTGCCATTACTTTTCATGCCTTGACTATCATTACATGTTACATCAGTGCACATCATTTATGACATCTATGAGGTAATGATTTATTTTGATTGTATAATATGAATGGAAAGTCATTCATTTTTTGTTCTACTTCATGTATCAACTAACATTTTTTTTGCCAAGCATAAAAATGTGCTAGGGAAGGGTGTTAAGGTTGTAAATGACACTGTGGATTTGGCTGGGGATGTTTGTCAAGATATGATTTTAGAATTTTATACCATTGATAGACCATGCATTGAATGAAAGGTAATATTTTTGTTTACTTCAATTAAAATTTTAAATGTCTAATTGGCTTGCTGGCGAATATTGTTTCTTTATTTTTTGAGTTATCACTTTTGTATTTATTAATCTTTTCAAATTGACATTATGGATTGATGAGTTTGGGTTTAAGTTCAAATGAGACATGTAGATATGAAACATGCATTTTAAATAGTTTTGGTGTGAAGTGTTTAGTAGTAGTAAAATACAAATTTAATCAGGTTTGTTTGACCTTAGGAACAAGTTTTTAAAACATGTTGCTCTTTTGTTTTAGTTGGTAATATTATTATTCATCAACTATCATTACTATGGGTTAGTATTTTTGGCCTTCACGATGTAGATCAAGATTTAGTAGTGTAACTCAAGGATTGCCTTCCTTAGGGTGGTGCAACTTCAAGGTAATTAAATCAAGTCTAGCATTCACAACTATTTAAGTTTGTTGTCAAATTTAATTTGGAGTACAATTTTGAGGCCAAGTGAGTGGCCTTTGAATGTATCCTCTACTATATATTTTTCATGTTTCATTTGATTTTGTATTTTGTAGAAACATATGTTTATAGGTCGACATAGGATGCATGGTATAATTATTCTTTAGAGGGTGCTAACTCAATTCAAGAGCACCTATTTTATAAGCAGGAGGATGGTGGTTTGATTCCATCATGCCCTAATATGACTAAATATATTCATATGACCATTTGAAAACAAAATAATGACTAAATAAATGACTATCATGTCTAAATAAATGACCAATTAGCAACAACCAATGACTAAATTAACGACTAAATCAATGACCAAATCAATGACTATGTAAATGACTAAATAAATGACTAAATTGATCAATAAAAAAATCCTACAAAAGATGAAAAAAGATTTAGTCATAAATATGGCCGCATCATATATTATTGACAATAAACTGCCATTGGCCATGTGACCAAGTTTGGTCATTTATAGGCAATTTTTAGTAGGTTTTTTAGCCATTTATTTTTGTTTTTGTACTAGCGAAAGAAACATCACATGCATCAAATTGATTCTTTTTAGTACTAATAATGCAAAGGCAAGTTAACTAAAGCATGATGTTTGAACTCAAAATTGACATAATGAATTTAAAATAAAGGCCTAATTTTTTTTGCAACATGAGAAGAAAGAATGCAATGCATACAAATCAAGTTATGATGCATGAAAGATAACAAGAATGCATGAAATGAAATATTTTTTTGTTCTAACAAATGCAAAAATAAAAATTAAATGCCAAAATAAAAGAAATTAAAATGCACAATTTGGATGAATTTTTTACCAATGAATGCATGTAAATTTGATAATGGCATGTAAAAATCAAATCTATGACTAACACATCAAAAGTATGTAAGAAGAGGCAGACTCGCTAGAACGCAATGAAGGTGAACCTAGATATCTAAATGCATGAAATGTAGCAATGATATTATGTAAAAATTGATTAATAAAATGCGTACAAATCAATATAGACATCCAAATCAAAATGAAAATGTTATGAGTCGTGTTCACCAAAATTTAATGAAGAAAATATTGTTCATTAGCTTATATAGGAAAATTAAGAACAATGTGTGTATCTCCTCTTACATTGGAAGGAAGATGATCCACCAGGCTTAAGGAGGCTCAAGAACCGAGTGAATGCAGTGAGCCCTTGCTATTATGGAACATGATTATACAAATGTGAATGAAGAATGTAAGATCAAGTGCTAGGAAGAGAGAGAAAGTATCTTTATGCATAATAGAGGGAACCATCAGACCGAGAACTTAATTTTAGGACCGAATCTGGGAAGCAAACACAAAGAAGAACTTGTAAATAAAATTTCAGCCAAAAGTGGATGGTCAAGGGTGTTTTGAAGTGTGAGTGTTGGGCTGACTCGCCCCTGTATGCGAGAGGTGCCCTTTTTGTGCTAAAAATTGATGAAAAATCCATATAACTAAATATGTATATCATACCTATCTATAGCTTTTTTTCACAAAAAAAGAGGGGGAAATGTTGGGAGAAAGGGATTTTCCTCAGTCAAACCCTCATATAGGAATTAATATTTAAATCAAATAGAAATTGCATAAAGGAAAGAAATCATGTTTTAAGTAGCATATGCTTGATAATTGTCTTATACCTTGATGATGCAAGTGCACTTAGAATGAGATCACAAGTGTTAATGCAATAAAATGACTCTACAACTTAACCTAATAAGACATTACACAAGACATGATTGCATGATGATTATTGATGCTTGGAATAATGAAGAGATGGAATGCTTGAATATGCTTGAATGCTCCTTGAACGCTTGATTTCTCGCTTGAATATTTGATTCCTTGCTTGCTTGATTGATTAAATTGGATGAGATGAGATGACATGAGATGCCAAAGTGAGGGAGGTAACATTGCATTTATACCTCTCAAAACCATTTTGGGGCTCAAGAGTCAAAGCAGGCCAACTTTGGATCTAAAATATTGCTTAAAATTACAACATCAATGTACAAATAAAATTTGGGCCAAAGTTAGAGTGTCAAGGGCGACTTTCAATGACAAGGTTGCAAAATTTATGAATTGCTCATCCCAAGCCACCCTTGTCAAGGAAAAACAGGGTCAAATTTTAATCAGGGGTCAATATGATCATAATGATTTTGAATATTTGTGCCAAATTGGGGTGTGATAAGAGAAAAAATATGAGATAGGCCATACATAGTAATAAACCCTATGTATGCAAATGATAATTGGATGGATAAAATAATTAAAGGGACATACCTATGATTAAGGGGCCCTCATACAGATTGATGACACTGAATTAATAAAGGGGTAAATATTTATTAATTTAATACATAATAACATTTAATGAAGCATATAAGAATGAAAACACACTAAAATGGGTGCTAACTAAGCATAAATTATACACCCTAGCAAGGTGCTTACAATTTAGAATGCTATAGTTTCCAAAATCTTTTTTTCCATCTCCTCCCTTATTATCTAACACTTCTATATCATCTATGCCTCATTTTAATCAAGATAGCATTTTCTTCAAACTTTGTGCCAATTTAATTACTTGACCCAAATGAAAGAACAAATATAGACAAGATATTGAGAATCTTCCGTACCATTACTGAATGTCAAGATTTGCATTATAAAATTCAATAATTCATTGTTGTGATTCATTTATGTGTTATGTAACAATGATTTGTATTTTAATTTTGATTATGCGATGTCCTTTTTTACATTTAAGTTCCTATTATGTTGCTCCTTAATATATGACATTGTTAGCTTATCCTCTAGGGGCTCATTGTCATTCATGATGGTACAATTTTAGGTGTAATCATAGTTTTGAGAAACATAATAGATTTCCCCCTTATCTCTACATTTGGACGAGCAAGGGTAGTCTTTCAATCTCTTATCCTTTCTAAGGATTCACTTTCCCTTGGTCAAGTGGTATTTGTTTATCACGTAATGTCCTTTTTTACATGGAATTATTTATTTTGTGCAAGGATTATCTATTCCACAAGAGGTGTGTATTATTGATCACAACCTTTTCCTTATTTTCAAGTGTAGGTCTATCATAAACAAATCCCACACTTAGGGGCTCAAAGTGTGTATTATCCTTCATTAATAATCCCTTTACCTAACAATGGGGAAGGTGTGAATTCTTTCTCTCCTTCCCCTCTTTTTGTCAATGATGTAATTTTTGTTCAAGATATCCTCTTGGAGGTAAATATCTTCAAGAAAGGATCTATTAATCCTCTTGCACATCCCCTAAAAGGACCCCTTTACACTTGTTGCATGATATCCGTTTACATCCATCTCTTCCTTGCCTCATAAGAGTCGTGTCCTCTTTGGCTTGGATTCTATGCCTATTATTCTTAAAAGGATATCACCTTAATGTTGAATGTGTTTATCCTTGTTCTTCTTTTCCTTAAGATGCCAACATAGTCCTATCTTGCTATCTTATAGGGGAGCATATATAGTCTCCTTGTTTAAAATGTTTTTGTTATTTTTATTCAAAATATTTCAGGTTCACTCTATTAGCATAACATAATTTTCTAGGGCCAAATGACTCTCCTTCACACCATTTTAGTAGATTTCCTTGGTTATCCTTGGGATTTGTTGAACTAGAATAACACAAGTGACTAGACCATTTAACCTCTCTTTGTGCATATTTTCAAGATGGATTGAATAGCTTGCTAGACCATCAAATCTATTTTTACCAAACTCTCTCTTAGGATTAGTTGACTAGCATAATACAACTTGATTTTAACTCTTCTCTCTTTACATATATCACCTAGAATAAATTTTTTTTCTAGCTTGTGTAATTCATGGTTTTCTTTCTCTCTCTTACATTATCCCATAAGCATAATAAAATTTTTTCTAGTTGGTTGGATTGTAGAGTCTTACCTAATCTTTTATGTGTACTCTTTCTCTTTCCACGTGACCAGTTGTGCTCTTGTAGTAACATTATGAGAATGATATTAGTAGTTGACATATTTTAGTTATTAAGCTCTCTTCAATTAGTGGACTTGGAGACTTAGTTTTTTTCTTAGTTCTTCTTAGTTTTGTTTTGTTTTGTGTGCCCTTGCATGTGGTTCATGTTGTAACACCCCAAAATTGGCACCTTATAATCCTAATCAATTTTGGTGCATTCCTTCAATTTTCTCATCATAGAAGTCCTATTATACTAGGCAAATTCTCCTCCTAATTGACTTTAATTAACTGAGTCTCAAATGTAGAAAACCTAAATTTGCATAAATCTGACATTATATTTAATTCCTAAATTATCAAGGTTTATTAGCTAAAAATCCCTAAATTAATTAATTTAATTCTAAAGTCCTAAGTGCTTTTAAATTAAATTAATTCCACCCCCTTTAGCTAATATACATCAAAAGGAATTGAATAGTTATTTAATTGATTGAATGGATTATCCTCAAAAAGAATTCCATAATTCTATATGAAAGGTCACTCATGTGGCAATAATCCACTCTTTTAATTAAATAATTCATGCTTTTTTGTTTCAATCTCAATTCCTAAAAATGAAGAGGCAACCGTTTCTTTTCAAGAAACTCTTCACCCTCTTTCCATGGCTTTTCTGTATATTGGACATCTTTTTCTTCATTTGAGAGGATGATTTAGAGAGCATCAAAATTATAGTTAAATCTTGTCTCATTTCTTTCATGCTTTTAAGCTTTAATTTGCATAATTAGATTAATTTCAATTTGGATTAATAATATGTTGATTCTTAATGCAATTCATTTACATATCTAGCATCTCAATTTCATCATCTTTCAAGCTTTCTAGTTTAATAGCATTTCAATTATATATTAATGGCAATTTCATTTCTAGATTAATTGCATTTCCTTTCATAGATTAATGGCAATTTGCTTACCTCTCATGCTTTAGAAATCCTCCATGTTAGCAACGGTCAAGGTTGTTGGCTCTTGTTCTGAGAGTAAATTTGATATCCCAAACTAATTAGGAGGCAACAAGTCACTTCAATCGAATTTTCAAGATGAACAATTCATGTTTGTATTTGTGAATTGAACAATTGAGTAAAGACTATGTTGAGTTTGTGCCTGATTTAGAGGTCATATTCAAGCACACACACATGTACAAGTTAAGAAACTTGGATTGGAGGCTTGTTCCCTTGAACTTAGTGATGTATTACCTCTTTTTAGTCTTTCCCATGATAATCTCTACCTCTCTTCATCTCTCTTTCTTCTATTTTATCGTGAGTATGCATGTAGGCTCATAATCCTAGTAAAATGGGGGCTAAATGTAGATTCGTAAATTGCATCCCTAGGCAGTTTCTTGCTTGCCCAGGCCCTATTTTAGCTTGTGTGGCCTTCCACATATATGTTTTCCTCTCTCTCTCTCCCTCTCTCTCTCTCTCTCTCTCTCTCCAAATAAAGACCTTTGTTCCAAATTTTGGTTTGTCTTGAGAGGACAAAGGGGACTTGGGTCATCCCTGTCCCTGATGTTTGGCCCCAAATTTGAGCCATGTAATGGTCATTTGGTTCTAGTACGGATTCTAGATCCATGTCAGTATCCTTCAATTTTTGTACCCTAACATGGAAAGAAGAAGTATATAGACAAAGCTACCTCCCTCATTTTGGGAAGCATCAAATTCAATCCAAGAGCTCTCAACTATAATTTTGCGTCAAGGCATTTAAGGAGCAAGTTTTAAAGCATTCAAGACATTACATCTCACCATATTATTTATTATTTTAATATTCAATAACCTTCATGAAAGCACATCTTTAATCATTTCCTTTAATGTTTTTGTGGAGCTATGTTATTGTATCAAAAATTGTGATCACATTCAAAGAGAATCGCATCATCAAGGTATAAGACATCTTGTTTATCAAATCTAACCTCTATTATACATCATCACACTTTCCTTTAAAGTATATTTCATTTCAATTTTATGGTTGATTCCAAAACCAAGGTTTGACCTAGGAAAACCCCTTTCTAGACAACATTTTCTCTCTTTTCTGTGTAGGAACAAGTGACAAGCTTGTGAGAAGAGGTACAAACAAATCAGGAGAAGGGATATAGTTTGCAACTGATTTCATCAGAAAGTGCTTGGGCTAAGGTGAGAAAGTCCCCCTAGTCTAGGAGAAAGTTCCTGGACTAAGATGAGCAATTCACACTATTCTAGGACTAAGACAACCACGTTTCTGTTGTCCTCCCACTTTAGCATAAAATTTGGTTTGCAGGTCAGTAACAATATCTTGTTCCTAGATCTGGTCCCAAAATTGTTTTGTTAGTCCTCTATTTTATTATCCATGTAGAAAACCATATTTTATTCCTATTCGACCCTAGATCCTACATTTCCCAATTAAATTTAAATAGTCATAGTCCCGTATAGTGCAGGATCATTGCTTCTAGCTAGCACTTCACCCCTCTTGAGGCCTAGTGGATCATATTCCTTCCAATGTAAGAAGAGATAGATCTAAGATTTCTAGTTTGTCCATGCATCATAGTGAACCCTATTTTTACCCTTACACTTTCATAGGCCTAATTAATGAAATTATGGTTGTTCATCAAGATGACATGACAACCTACTCCAAGGATAGAAAATATCACTACAAAAACTTGGAGTGGGTATTCAAAAGGTGACTCGAGTACATAATTTTCTAAAACTACCAAACATGAATATTTGGTGTATAAGAATGTAAACTACTGAGACATATTATGATAAAGGATGGATTAAAGATGGATCCAAAGAGAGTCCTAAAATAATCAAGGGAGTGTAGTTCTTTAGGAAAACCACCTCCATAAGGAGGTTCCAACCAAATTTTATTAAGAAGACCAAAGTGATCTCCTAAATGTAAAAGAAAGAACAATCAATTACAAGGTCTAATGAACCAATTAAGGCATTTGTAGAGATAAAGGAAACTATAAAAAAAACCAATTTTTATAAGTTTAGGTTTCCAAAACCTTCCAACTCTTCCCATTTGTCTCTCTTCATATTATTGCTAATATGGTACTCCAAAAGAATGAGGAAGGATATGAGAAATCCATTGCATTTTTTAATAAGTCACTACAATGTGGATAATTTAATTATTAATAATAGAAAACATATTTATAATTCCCTTATTAAAGTTATCAATAATTATAGTCCATACATAATGGAGGCAAATATAATTACATGTGTCACACACAAAACAAAAATTATTGTTATTTATCAAAAAGTCTTAAGAAATAGGTGTAAATGGATTAAAAAGATCTAAGAATATGAAATCGAGGTATATAAAATAAAATTTTTAGAGGCCAAGGCTTGGCCAAACTGATGATGAATCAATTTATAAGCATACAAGGTTAATGTAAATAATTTTGATTATGCATATACTTGTTGTCCATTGAGAGATGATCCTTTGTACAATAATATTATTGTCTACATTTGAAACATGAATTTTTCCTCTAGGATGAATGAGTTACACCAAAGAACTCTCATACTATAATACCAACAATACATACTAATACATCATAGCTTGTTGTAGAGTTATCTTGATGGTTTAATGCTTAACTAGTGCCTTAAATAAGAACATTTCAACCAAGTGATGAATTAGTTCCATCAAGGTATTTGTGGAAGACAATTCGAGGCCATGACCAATGTGCACAAGATCCTTAGAGAAGGATACTAATGAACTACCTTATTTAGAGATGTGGTAAGAAGTGTGAGAAATGTCACTCCTACCATATATTTTTAGATAAGTTGAGGTTTATAAGTTCTTTTTTTTTCTTATGTTGGTGATGGTAAAGGTTCTCTTATAGAATTAAGGAATTGACTTTGTAGGGAATTTTACAAAAGATAACAATAGATACAAGTGGATTATTGTGGCCACCAACTACTTCACTAAGTGGGTTGAGGCAATCCCAACTCATAATAATAAATAAAGAGTGAGGGTACATTTCATACTAACTAAAATTATAACCAAATTAGATGCACCCAAAATGATCAATATTTGAATTTTGTACACTAAATATTAAAAATTATACTAATATATGTCCATATCCCTACCATGCCTAAGGATAAAGACAAGTCAAAACCAACAATAAAAGCTTCATGAAAATAATTTTAAGAGAATATCATCTATGAACAAAAGAAGGTGACACAATAAGTTAAAGCATGCACTATGGGTTAACAAGATGACTCTTAAGATAACTACTACTTATGGCCAATTTGAACTTGTCTGTGGGTTGGATGCCAATATGCCAATAAGTTTAAAGTACTTGTGTTTCAACTATTGTAGAACATTGATGGTGTATATAAGGATGCAACCTAACATAGAGAGTGATGCAAGTGATTGAATTAGATGAAATAAGAAGGATTGAACATCTAAAGTTTTTTTCATATACATAAGGAACAAGATATATATTTGGTAATAAATAATTGCAAATAAACTTAGAACTAGGTTGGATATTTTGTCTCATGTGGAATGCTAGATCTAATGATAAAGAAAATAATGGTAAGTAAAATCAATTATGGCTTAGGCTATATGAAATTGTAGAGGAGTATGATCAGAATATGTACCATCTCAAGTATTTTTATGGAAAATTGATGGAGCCACCCATATATGGCATGAATTCGAAGCTAATGCATTACTTTTTGTGTGTAATGACACTCTACCTTGCACAATACTATTTTTTTGTTTCATATCATGTCTTGTCTTGAATATGTCATATTTTTTCACATCTTCGTGCAATCATAATCCCTATTTTATCATGATTAAGTGTGTAGTAATGAGCCCCTTTTTGTTCCTCTTTATGATTTTATTTCAAATATTTGTATTCTCTTTGTATCTTCAAGAGACATGTGTCCACAACTAGAACTAATGTTCAGGCTCAATTTGATAATTTCAAAATTTACCCAAGTTTGTCTTCCTTTGTGTCTTCTAGCATTAGTCACCCATAGTTGATAAGGGATAATGAGAAATTCTTATTGGATCCCCTATGATACATTTTACATAAGGAAACTCAATCAATATGCTATTATCAATGACCCTTGGTATACTTATTTGGAGGGACATGTTTTGGTTTGTGGTTGATGTCAATCATTGTGGTTTTAGTTGTGGTTGATATTTTTTATATTTATGTGTGTGGTTATTTTGGGTTATTTGTTCTTTGTCAAGCTTTGGGCTTTGTTTGGGACTTTAGACCAGTTCTTTATATTCCAAGGTGCTTAATATTTACTCCCCCTTCTTCCCATCACTTATTTTTCTCTTAGGTCATAGGTTATCCAAGGTGTCCAAGATCTTGGAACCATTTTAAAAGATCCTCATCACTCACAACTTCTTAACCTTTCTAGTCCTCTTCCATCTCCTTTAATTCCCTTCTCTTTAGTTATAGCCTCTAGGGTGGAATGAGGAGCTTGGATCCTAGATCCAAGGTCCATGTTTCTCTAGATGCCTTATCCTCACAACTTCATTTCTCTCAATCTCATTACTTATTATGCTCACTTTGTCACATCCTTGATCTCATGTACCACCCAAGACTTGATCCTTCTTTCACCCTCTATATTAGGTCATCTCCATAATTACTTCTTAGCCTCAAGGCTTAGAGTCCATATTCTATTTGGGCCCTAGTCTATCAAGGGAACCTATCAACATCACACCTATTTTGTTATATGCATTTCTTCAAATTTCTTTCTTCATGTACCCCTTCAAGTTCTCTTCACATCGCCTAATTTATCACTTTGTGATTCATTTTAGACCTTGATCCCTAACATATTTTCATTCCTCAATCTTGATTCTCCCCTGTTTTCCCTACTCTACATTCCTTTCTTGGTTGGATCAATACTTAACTCTTCTCTTCACATCTATGGTTCTCCTCCTTCTTAAACTTGCAAAACCTACCACATGCCTAAAATGGCTAAGAAACCTTCATCTCGAGTGCTATTTCACCTTATCCCTATCATGACAAGACACCTTAATTACAATGTATAATGGTTCACTTCTCCCAAAGGGTTTTTCTATTATTCTTCATGTACTCATCTTGTGTGGTAACATGCAAAAAAAACTAGGGAAAGCATTATTGATGAACTATCATTTGTGCCATGATTTCATATTGTAAAGGACCAAGGAATGATGCTTGATAGATATATGTAGCCATGCCGCAAGTAATGTTATTCATTGAGATCCCTACAACTTTGACATCTTCATGTTGGATCTTTGGTAATCTTTTTGTATGTTTCACGAGATTGAATGAATCCCACATATTGCATCCATGAATTCATTTTCCTCTCAATATTTTCATGAGACTATTGATTATGAAACTCTAAAATGATTTGACATTTTAATCACATATGCCCATGTTGGCATTGGACATAATATGAAGTGAGATTAATTTTTTATTTTTAAACCTTGAAGTGAGATTAATTTATATTTAGTTGTGATTTTGATTAGTAAATATATAATTTCGGAGTGTTTATTTTTAATTTTTTTTGTTATAAAATTTTGGGCTCAACGTAGAGTGGAGCTGGAGCCCACCGCTCGCCAATGGCTCTGGAGAAAATGATTGTTATTTTGCTTATTACCGTTTGAAAAAGCACGAGTTCAGCCCTTATTTCTGATTTTTTCTTTTCAATTTGCCATGCGCCCTGCAAATCCTCTTCTCCGTAGTTGACAATTTAGTCCTCGCTCCAATCCAGCAATTTTGATATTTATAAGACAGAGAAGGTCTCCCCTCTGTATCTCGAATTGAAAAGAGTAGTTTCATAGTCCAATGGATTGTAAACCAGACATTTCTTGCAGGAGATCTCTGACAAGGCATTTGAGATTTTGTCTGGAGTATTGCCACAAAATAGCGAATTCACACTATACATTTGTGAGCAAGTTTTGTTTTAGAAAATGTAAACATCACGCTTACAATTTCTCATGTTTTTCCTCATCGCTTGTTTGCATATTAGGAGGGTTTCTACATTTTCCTCTTCCTTTATTCATTTTTATTGTAGCTTGCATATCAGAGATGCAGAACTTGACAACCCAAGATGGGAATTGCAATGAGAGAGCCTCAGAAGAAGAAGTTGAACGTTGGAATTGTAATGAAGACTGGAGCCTCTGCATTCCTTCCAGCGATTCGAGGACTGTAATTCTCTTCAAATATTTCTGTCGGAAGGGAAGATGGGTGGTAGGGTTTGTAAGGAATTGAGACATGTGCCTATATCAGAATACCAGCAAGGTGCCGGGAGGATGATGAATGGCAACCCATACAGGTAATTAGCACACCATCTATATATATTTATAGACTTCTAGTACAATTTGAATTTCTACTGTAACAAAGACCTTGCTTATGCATCATTCTCTGTAAATCTTAACTATTGTTTTTCTTATATTTTGCAGTTTTCTGACTTGTTGGAACTCTGGTGAAAGAAAGAGAGGAATAGTTGTTTGCATGGTAATTCTGGACTCAAACATGCGTTCATTTGGAGTGAGGCCTTTTTAATTGGCTCTTGTTTTCTTTTGAATTACATGTTTGAAATTGATTCAAATTTGAGTTGAGGAAGGGAGGAATTGTAGTCTAACAAGATTATATTGTTTTTTTTGCAGGATTCAGTGGGTTGTTGACTTGGGCACTCCTCATCACTCATCCGAATCTTTCTTGAGACTAATCTTCTGTGAAGGAATCCTATGTCCCACATACTGACCGCTTCCGATGTCCATCAAGTGGCCCACTCTGCAGGGCATCACAACAACACTTCTAGAGGTCGATTTTAACATAATTTGACTTTGTAAAGTTTATGTGCTATCAAAATTACCATGATAATCAACTTAAATTTGTAGGAACAATGAATAGATGTTCCCAATATCTTGTGTATAATTTGGATTTAATTATAATATGTGTATGCTTTTGTTAGGGTTTTTATTTGTAGTTATTTCCTAAAACCCTCTTAGTGCATCTAACAATCATGTTATTTTAGCATAAGTATTTTGTTTAGATGTTAGAAACCGTAATAATGTGACTGTTGTAAAAAACTAAATAGCAACCTGCCAAAAATCATTGAGTAGTCTATATATCAGATCAAAGAATATTAACTTCAACAATTTATACTTGGTTTATAAATTATATTCCTCTCATAGAAACATATAGGGTTAGAATATCCAATTAATTGCTAGAATTATCCCGTCAAATGCATTGGAAGATAATTTGAGAAGCTAGCTTGTAATTGAGAAGCATATCAAGGTTAGCAAGGCTGCAATCTTTTGTTCCAAACATGGCTAATGATGGTCCCTTAGTGTTATGTCTTTGGAAGAATGACCATGACTAATCTGACTTCCTAAAAGGCTAAAAGTTAAAACCCTCCCAGTGCATCTAACATTCATGTTATATTAGCATAAGCATTTCATTTAGATTTTAGAAACCATAATACTGTTGTAAAAAACTGAACAACAACCTGCCAAAAATCATTCAATAGTCCATATATTAGACCAAAGACTATTAACTTCAACAATTTATACTTGGTTTATAAATTATATTCCTGTCACATAAACATATAGTGATGGTCTCTTAGTGTTATGTCTTTGGAAGAATGACCATGACTAATCTGACTTCCTAAAAGGCTAAAAGTTAAAACCCTCCTAGTGCATCTAACATTCATGTTATATTAGCATAAGCATTTCGTTTAGATGTTAGAAACCATAATAATGTGACTGTTGTAAAAAAATGAACATCAACCTGCCAAAAATCATTTAGTAGTCCATATATCAGACCAAAGACTATTAACTTCAACAATTTATACTTGGTTTATAAATTATATTACTGTCACATAAACATATAGGGTCAGAATATCCAATTAATTGCGAGAATTATCCCGTCAAATGCGTTGGAAGATAATTTGAGAAGCTAGCTTGTAATTGAGAATAATAACAAGGTTAGCAAGGCTGCATTCTTTTGTTCCAAATGGGGCTAGTGATGGTCCCTTACTGTTATGTCTTTGGAAGAATGACCATGATTAATCTAACTTGAAACCTTCTGAAGCATCAAAACAATATCATATCTCATTATGCATCAACAAGTTTTCCATTGTTTGTCAACATATGGGTTGTATATTGTATCACCAAACTTAGTGTCCTAGTTAATAGAGAAGAGTCTCATAGCACCTATCATGTAATAGCTTAGCCATTGTTCCTTAATAGCATGTTGTATGTTACATCAACAACCCTAGAATCCCCGTCACATTCATTCCCCTATTTCCCTCATTTATGTTTTCAAGGTGATCTAATTGCCACTTTGTCTCCATAGAAATATCCAAAAATTCTTTGCCAATCACACTATATGTTTCTCAATCAAGAAGAAGATGGTCTCCAAATGATGAGATTTGAATGCTTGAACACGATCTATTGTACATCAGCCATGATAACTACCTTAGAGTAACAGAGGAATAAAAACTGTACTAGTTTTTTATAGATTCCCCTTTTTGTTCAATATTGTGACTGATTAACTTTCAGTTGTGTATTCTCTTGCCTACTGTGGGATCTTTCTACTTTAGTTTTTGTTTTTATTTTTCTAATTTATACATACACATCATCTTCCAACATTTTCTCAATAACTTCCTATGCAATTTTTTATATCAATTGGATGCCTCTTTCAATTTGCATTTCTTCAAGATTAAATATACTGTCTCATCTTATGCATTAGTCAAAACAACTACAACATGTGTATATCATAACTAATGGTATATAATCCATATATTCTTTTCCAGTTGTGCGATACATTTCTAAAAAAGGAAGAAAATTATCTCTGACTAATGAGTTTGAATGCCCTTCTCCAATGCCATCTATTATGAATATGATATGATAACTAAGTCTGGATTAATAGAGGAATTGAAACTGAACTATATTTATGGATATTCCCCCTTTGTGAACATTACAGTGACAATTGCCTCTTAGGTGTGCATGCTAATGCTAACCATATTGTGGGGCTCCTCTACTTCAGTTTTTTTTTTTTTTTTGTCTCATTTGCATATGCTAATAATCTTCTAGCATTTTCACAGTAACTTCTCTCATAAATTTCTGATCATTGGATGCATATTTTAGTTCACATTTCTACAAGGATAAATATGCTACTTGAACTTATGCATTCTTCAAAGCAATTGCAATAAATGCATTTCAAAATTGATGCTAAGTTGCATAGTTTATTAGATGAGAATCCACGATAGTTTATTTTTCATGATTTTTACATACTTGATGATGGGGATTTGCATGGTTTACAAGATCAGAATCCATGACAGTTACTTTCTCATGATTTTCACATACTTGATGATGGGAATTCTACTTTTTTTGACAATCTCAGATGGTAGCCATAGATGGAACTAGTCCTTTTGATGAATGCATTTCCTCTTAGATCAGTATCACATAGTTATAATATTTCACTAGAAGGCTAAGCTGTATAAAATCTTCATATAGTCCATAGATATTTTCCTTATTCTCCCTTCATTATTTCTCTATAAAATTCTCCTATACTAAAGAATAGTCAAATAGGTACCCCATACATGGAAAATAGAAAAGAAAGAGACATCTCAAACGAGGAAACTTTTGATCCACTTTCAAACTCAATATTCCTACAATTAACAACTACTCCCCAATAGAATCAGACTCAATATTCCTACAATTAACTCCTTAGAATTGCCTGTTAACGGCTTGAAACTGACCCCTCTTAACACCTCTTACCTCTGAGGGGTCTTTATGCATGTCAAAGTCTCAAGGATGCATCCCAAATTTGGAATTAGATCATCTGAATATGACTATAATGGCTGCAATATTTCACTAGACAACATACAACTGTCCTTTTGTATGTTTGACTCTTCATTAATCTTGTTCCATTTAGCATTCCACTATTTTCCTTGTTACCTTCCATTATATCTCAAGTCTTATCTCCAGTTTGGTCTGCCATCTTTTGTCTAACCAACAATGCTCAAAATATTGTTCCATTTAGCATTCCGCTATTTTCCTTGTTACCTTCCATCATAGCTCAAGTCTTATCTCCAGTTTGGTCCACCATCTTTTGTCTAACCAACAATGCTCAAAATCTTTGCATGACTCTCTTTGGTTTCTTAATTTTGTGTTAGCCTCTCATAGACTTGTCATCCCATCTACTCTTTCTTGTGAACACTATCATTGTTCACTATCATATCATTTCAAAAGATCATTGTACACCTTAAATCATGATTCTACATCTTGAAAGTGCTATAATAATTTCATCATATAATGAAGATGGTGCTTCCTTTTGTATTTAACACTATGATATTTCAAATAAAATTGTTAACTTCAATTATAGTTATGCATTGTTCTTCTTCAAAAACCAAGTTTATATAATTGTTGAAACCTTTCTGAGCAGTCTTCATAGGATTTGATATTGCTTAGGCTTGATTCTATCTTCAAAGCATTGTTGTATTACCTTCACAGGGATTATCATCACCGTTAAACTATCTTTAAACTTGTAGCCTCATTATTGAACCCTACCATGACTTAGGACTGTCACTTTATTCTACTATCACCCTTCTCATGTCTTCTTTTGACAATCATTCATCATTAATGGCTTCATAAGGTGGGTTTATTTACTGGACTATATCAAAACCTTTATGTTCTTTGCAACCATCACAACCATCCATATGATTTTTTCTATCTTGGTACCCTTGGAATGTCATGCACTCAATGGCTCCTTCATCCCTTGACATTTTATTTTTCATTTTGTTTTGATTGTCCATTGGTTTGAACCAAAGACTTCAACTTAGAAAAAAAATGTGCAAGCATCATGTTGACAAAATCATAATTTTCTCATGGTGAGAGTCTTGTCCACTGGAGGTTACAAGATATCTTCTCCCTTTTGCACATGTTTCAAGCTTATAAAAGTTACACTTGATATGACAATCTTTGTTAGACTCAATAGTAAAAAATGTTCATAATCTTCAACATCAAATTCCCCTTCGTAGATATACTTTAAAATACTATGAACATACTGTCAAAATGAGAGCAATCATCACAACTAACTGTTGCATTCACATATGTCATTCTTCAATCTGATTCATTGTCTTCACATCTATATTCCTTGAGCCCAAAACCTACCCCTTGTTCTCTTCTTCCTCTCACACAACCTTCCTGTACTGCTCTTTATGCCTCTTGACACTTCAGGATCTGATCCTGACAATGTATCTTCGAACCACGTCCCTATCTCTTTGTCTTCCCACCACAAAAACCCTCCCCCTTCTCTCAACGTGGGCACCTCATCTCCCTCTCTCCAATATTTCCCTCCCCTTCATCTCAATTACCAACTGACGTAACCTATCCACTTTTTCTTCATCATGTTCCCATGTTCATGTCTCCTTCTTGTTGGACCCCACATTCAAATATTAGTGGTAATGAATTTCTCCATTCTAATGTTTTCAAACCCATTCCCATCACTAATTGGTATTCCAAGCTCGTGGTTAATCTTTCTCATGCGTATATTGATCCTTTAGCCCTAAAATTTTTAAAATGCACTTTGGGCTTGCCTTCCCTCCCTCTTCCATTGCCAAGATATTTTTTTTACTTGAAATTGAGAAAGCTATCTAATTTATTCCTTCCTCCATTGCTGATGAGACTAGATAGGATTCTATGGTTTCTCTCAGACAGGCTAGACCTCCTAACTTAGTCTTACTTTTTAATTAGGTGGATTAAGTCAACCATCTTAAGTTTTTTTTTTAATGTTTCTAATAAATAATATGTTTTTTTTAATAATTTAATGATTAATTGGTTAGACTTTTAAGTGAAAATAATTGGAAAATTATGAGTTAGATATTTAAGTAATTAATTAAATACTCTTTAAAGATATAAAATAGCAATTTCTTTTTGCACATGGGCATTATGTTAAATAATTTAATGGTGATAGAATTTTTGAGTAAAATTTTAACTAAGATAAAATTAAAATTTGATAATTGCAATACATATTAAATGAATTAATTTTAATTAAACCTTTAATGTGAATTCTTTATAAAGGTTACTGAATAATTTTTAAATAATGCATGCTACATTAATGTTTGAGGATATAGTATCCTAATTAGTTGAAATATTAAAATAGAATATGTTGGAATAATGTGAATTTCTATATTAAATTTTTAAATAAGTAGATTTAATAAAATCTTCATATACATCTTTATTAGGGAGAGATTTCACCTAGTGTAATTTGAATCTTTTAAATTGATTAAGTATAATATATATTAATTATTCTTTCACCTTAATTGATCTATAAGTATTTTTGAAGATTTTAATATGTTGCAGATTAATGGGTGAACTTAGATTTAATAATTGAATAAATGGTTTAAATGCAAAGCTTGTATAATGAGGAGCTTAATAGTCTAATAATTTGAACTATTTTACCACACGCTTGTAAATGTATTAAAATAATTAATCTAACTCTTGTCAAATTCAAAGTAGTTTTAAAGAGGTCCTATAATGATAAGAATTTAAGGATTGAAAAGTAATTAAATTTATTAATTTCTAATTTTGACAATCAATTATATTGTTATTATTAGTGACACTATTTGAGTTTAATTAAATCTATCCTTTTAATAGGGTTTCTTTAAACAAGGGTCAATGAAACACTTTTAAATGATGAGACCTACATTATTGTTTTAATTATATAGTAATCATTTTAGTTGAAATGTTAATCTAAAATATGTTAGGGATTAATGTAATTATTTTGTTAATTTAATTTCCTTCATTAAAATTTAATTAGGAAGTTAAGAAAGCGACTTTGTGATTTTTTTTTAGCAACTTTAACCTAGATGCTTATCCAATGGTTGAAGGATGTTGACATGTTGTCATGATTCTCCTTGACCCTAATAGTAAGTTTAACAGCTTACCTATTTATGCAACCTATTTCATTAACGTTGTAACCATTGAAGTTGGTTTAGCAAACCTTAGAAACCTCGTAACTACAATTTAACCACTGCATTAATTTACTTTTCAAAAAAAAAATTGTTGTGTTTTGCCCTAAATTTTGGGCATGACACAAATATAGATGTTGGAAATTGAATATATAGCTTCCATCAACTTTCTTCATGGGGTAAAAGTACCTCACATAAAGTACCCAATGATTAGATTAATAATAAATGATTTTTTTAATTCAAACTGGGTTTGGGATTAGTTGGAGTAGCTATCCCATTGGATGGATTGTTTTCTTGTTTTTTGAGATTTATCTATAGAATGACAGTGTGTGTTTTCTCTTCCAAACTCAATTTCAGGTAATAAAAAATATAAATTAGGAGCAAAGAATGAATACTATCAAACAAACTGGGAGCCGTTAAAATCTATGTCCTCATGTCCATGATAACGCAAAATAGGACCTGGAACTTTGGTATATGTTTTGGCTTCATCCAAATGTCCTTAAAAATATGAATTTTTATTGGAAGAAAAGAGAGTTTAATAGTTTGCAACATTAAAATTCATCTTGTTCAATGTACATGTCCCTTCCAATACTGATGAGAGAAAGACACTTTAGACTAGTTTAAAAAATGAAATTAGAACGTTGGTTGTAGTAAATATCCTACTGAAAGGAAGTTT
>MU224323.1:1974720-2010164 GCA_018584345.1 Thuja plicata | reverse complement strand
CATTTTTATGTTTCCCATTTCAGGAGACCCAACTTCTAGAGGCCAAAAATTTTGATTCGGGAGTTTGATTGACAAATTGTTCAAAGCACCAACAAGATCATGATGTGCTCTATCAAGCTATAACCCAGTATGCTAGTTATGACCACTTTCAGGTCCATCAAAAGCCTCTAAGGCCTTAACAATTGTCTTTGAAACTTTCAAACGAAACCATTAAAAGTGGAAACTTTATATCTTTAAATCTAGAAATGTTTCTTGCAATGAAAATTTACCAACATTCTTATCTAGCCAACTCATAGCTTTGAGGAAAATCTTGGATCAATTCATGCTCAAAAGTAAACTTACTATAATAGTAGCCTTATGTAAAAGTAAGGTTGAGACACAAATTTCCACATTAAAAAAGTGTCTAGGTCACTCTTTCTCTCATTTGTTTTGGTTTAATTTTGTCTTAGTTTCTTGGTGATCTCACAATTGTGCCCCATGTATTCTCTAAGTTGGATCAAATTGCTCAAGTTTTATTGTTATGTGTGTAATTTGGACTTGAGCTTAATTTTTACCCCTAGATTGTGATCCTCTCAAGTATAATATTTAGTGATCAATGTTTAAGTGCTTTTTTGCATCGTTGTATATTCACTGTAATGAGATTGCATAAGTTATTATATGTGCTCTTCTGGAATCAGATGTTTTTCATTTTGTTTTGTTATTCATTTTGTTTCATAGGACTATTGAATACGAAATAGGGCTCCCCTTCATTGGGCCTTCATGATACACATTACAGGTCCTCTTCCACCACTCTTTTCCCAAGTGTGATTCCTCCAAAACAAAGAAAAAAAATGCAGTGATGTTGTCAAAAATTCAATAATGGACTCCTTGGCAACTAATGCTTAGAAATTTGAGGCTTGGAGTTTGATCCCTCACAACCTATAGGTAGAGATATATATAGCCTGAAAAATAATAGCCAACCCATTTTTAAAGGATGATGAGTGTTATAAGTACATTATATATGCTCACTTTCTTTGCATAATGCTTCTCATTTTCATACACTTGCAAGTTTGAATTATCTCCCTCCATCTGTAAAGAAAATTATATTCATGTCCGCCATTTATAGATATGTTGTCATAGTTGGGAGGACATTGGTTTGTCCCTTTATCCACTAGGACACTAAACTCTTAAAAACTCTAAAGTGACACTAAAAAAATACATGCAACATTGAACCGTCAGAAATTGTCGATGACTCGACGTCACATGTATAGAAAATACATCGCAAGTCTATCATAATTGTGACACCAACAAACAGTAACGATGACATGCTAAAGTTTGTAGATGGTGCGAACTATGATGCATAGGTGTCGTAATAGCGACAGATAAAATATGTAATGATAGCTCGTATTGCAACACCTAAATGTCACATTTTTTGTGTTAACCATCGCAAATTACTACAGACGTGTGACGTATTTTATATACATGTGATGTCGAGCCATCGGAAATTGCTGATGACTCAATGTCGCATGTATAGAAAATATGTCACACGTCTATCATAATTTGTGATGCCCACAAACTGTTACAATGGCATGCTGAAGTTTTTAGACAATGCAAATTGCGATGGTTAACACAAAAAATGTGATGCCTACGTGTCGTAATAGTGACAACTAAAATATGTAACGACAACATGATAACCATCATAGCCAACTTGTATTGCGATAGTTAGTACTGTTGCAATAATGATAGACTGTACAACTATCATTGTTTTTGACACCAAAACTGCAACACTGGTCTCTGTCGCTTGGCCGATAGGATAGTGTCGAAAAAGTGACACATATCCATCAAAAAATGGTCTCAAATGTTGTAGTGTCACATATATGTTGTGATCGATCCCCTGTGATCTACTTGGATATCAACCAGAAATGGCTAAGAGTTATGTCATTGTTGAATATTTGATTTAACTTTGTTTAGATTATGTTACCATCTTCATGACTCTTGGTCTACAAGTTCAATGATCCAATTCCCATAGAAATATGAAAATATATACAAATCAAGATATTAACCTTTGTATACACCACCTTCACCAAAGCTAGTAGGGGGCCCATCCAGCCCAAGGTAGATGATAATTAAACTGAATATATGTTATTGAAGATGATCGCCAATAATGATTGCCAAAATTCTATGGGAGATGCATAGGATAGGTGAGAAAAGAAAAGTGATAATGTTATGGGAGAAATGAAACAAAAGGATAGCTGAAATCCAAGCTAGAGTGCTAGGTTATACAAAGATTTTAGAGTTGCTACAAACTAGAGGAGATAAATGATGGAGAGAGGCCAAGGGAAGGGCACAATGGCGATGGTAACAAGCTACATGTAGCACTAGAATCTCAGCAAAAAGGAGATAAATGATGATACATAAATGAGCTAAAATACAGAGAATGGGGTCCCCACGATGCAAGGAAGGGAGGAAAAGGTTAAATCAAATATTTTAAAAGAGGCTAGGAAAGGAAAAAGAAATAAATGCTACGCAATGAAGGAGAAAGAAAAGATGAAAGTTTTATATAAATTATTTTAATTTATTGAATGTGTATAAATAAATTATATCACCCTTCCAACCAAAAAATAAAATAGGTGAAAAAGAGTAGCACAGACATAGATATATCAAGATTTGTTAGAAAAATAAGAGGTTTAACCCTGCAAGGAAGCTGTTAATGAAAAAATAGACATTATAACAGAGAGTCGCCTGCATGTACAGAGATATTGAAAAGGAAATCTAAAACATTATTTAGTGAATCCTGTAATAAAAAATACCTTACAAAATGAAAGCTTATTAAAAAACCAATTTGAATATAACCTACAAGAAACATGAGATAAAAAATGAGTTAAACCTTGCAGTTGCCCGACAAAGATTAACAAATGAAATGTAGATTTAAATGGGTTTGGCAGTAAAAAAAATTTCAAACACAACTCTCTGGCAACAAGACATCCAAAGAGAGTTAGTGAACTAAATAGAGATATATAATAAAAAACCTACAATCACAAATATTAACAAAAAAAATGGATGAGTTATGTAATTGCATTCGAGCTTCTCTCTTCAAAGAACAAAAAAAATTAATAGATTTAATAAAAAATATGCAAAACCATGAATGAAATATGTAAAGAGCATTAAATATTCACTTTTCCATAAAAAGTCTCCAAACAAGGAGTGCTCCAAAGAATTGTAACCTCCTGTTGGGTCACAAATCAACAGATTGGAAGGAAACAAAGCTTGCCATGCTATGTTATCAATACCCTCCAAATTGATATGGCAAACTAATGAGATTTAACCATAAGTTAATTGCAATCCTCTCCTTCTTCAGGATTTGGAAAACCTAGGTGGGTGTACCCATTCTCAAAAATCTATATCACCTTTGAGATTGTTTTATAGCAGATATGAATGATTCCCTCCCAAACTCAAAAAATTAGGGTGGAAAGTCCTAAATTACAAGAGAAGAGACCTTTCATGTTTCATTGATATTATTTTACTACTATTTACCCTTCCTAAAAATAAAATAAACTTGTTTTAAGAATTCAAATATTTTCTTGCTTCCTTCAACATTAATAGGTCATCCCTTATCCAATTGGGAAAAGGTTATTTTCTCTGAATTCCTAATGTTCTCTCAGGAAGACAATACTCCCAACAAAGGTGATTGATATTATTAGTTATCAAATTCTATCAATGTGGATGATATGAACCAATAATATGAATTTGTCTAACTAAGTTTAATCCTATCAAAGGAGCCAGTTAAATAGAAAAAATAGAAGGACAACACTTCACTTCTATCTCCTGTTTTCTTCGAATTGATATTACAGAACATCAAATAACCATAGAAGTTTTGAAGGTAACAACCAATGCATGAATTGATTATGAAAGAGAAACAAATCCATAAAAATTTAGTCATGCATTGGAAAAGAAAATATGGTATTTTATTAATATTAAAAAAATTACACCATCTAGTATTTTTCTACTTTTGATCATTTTCAAATTTATACTACGCAATTGTGGTTTTCCTCCAAAAGGGACAGAACAAGCTTCCAACATTTTACATTCATGCTTTTTTAAATTCATTATCCCTGAATAACTAAAAGTAGACAAAATTAAACACACAAACAAAAACAATAAACAAACAAATTAACGAAGCTAGAAAAAGACAAAACATAAATTCACTCAATTCTTGAAGAATCAATCAATTCTCCTGGTGCTATCCACTGTTGACCCAAGATATTCTTTGGCCCAATAAAATATCTGTACAAAGGATGACCACCGGTGATGCAATATTTTAGGTACTATGAGAAGGTGCTTTCTCCACCTATTACCTACAATAACTCTGAACTCAACTACAAATTTGGAGAACCAATTTTCTAATGTGATTAACCTATCCAAAAAGGAATTGAACTGATCAACAGAAAAAAATTGACTCCTTTAGATGACTGATGATTCATGAAGACATACTTTGATATTATGATTTCCATTCTTCAAAACTTTTGGCCTATCCTTCAAGATCCATAAATGTAGGGATTTTCCAATTCCTAATGGTATCAAAAATTGTTAAATTTTATTCCCCTCTATCCTCTTCTCATACAATGTAATCCAACTCATCAATTAAGGCATCCATAGTATTCCATATTTCTTTAATCTCTGTAGGAGCTTCTATATCTCTTTGAGTAACATCATAGATTCTGGTGATTTCAAATGTTAATGGCCTCCATCTATTTTCTATTCTTTGGAGTAAAGGATTATTCTTCTTGAATCCTTAAAGCATGTCATTCAGCAAGCAATATCATTGATGCATATCTTCACATTGTGCAATTATACTTTTTTATTCTTAATGATAATGCCTTTTCCAAAGTAAAAAACAATTCCACAGAGAATTCTTTTTTCAACTTGGCACTAAGTACACTTTCCGCATCCTCTTTTTTCTCATGTGGTTCTTCAACTGATGTGTTTTGATCATCCTTGTAAACAATAAGATATTTCTCAGGTTTATATGCTTTGTGTTTCTATTTCCTTCTTTTTATCAGCAAGCTTAATACACAATTCATTAATAATTCTATTCAATTCCACTTGTCTATCAACATAATTTTTTAATTCATCCTTCAAACTTTTAACTTGATCCTTGTTGCACATGGATTGAAACATCAATTCATTTGCAGACATAAGTGGGTTAGTATCCCCCACTAATTGAACAATAGTCTTTCCCTCATAATCTCTAGCAAAACTTAAGATTTTTGTTTTATGGGTCCCCTTGAAACTCACCCATGCAGTTAGGGTATGCGTCTTTGGATTGTAATGAGATCCCATAATCTTTTCTTCTGCATCAAATTCAACAATCAAAGAAGAATCACTTTTTTTTCTTACTTGGTCTAAAAGGAAAATTTCTTTGAGGGTTAACTCAGGGACTAGGAGTACATCACTCTTCTTCAACATCTCCCTAGCTTCCTCAACTATACAATCAATATGATCCAAATTCAAATATTTAAACATTTGATCTATAATTTCCTGATGTTTTGATTCCTCCACCCCCATAAGCTTGATTTGTTTCTGCTCTTCAAAATCTTTCATTTTCATCTGTATCAAAAAATCTTGGAATTCTTGAGTCTAAAAAAAATCATCAGTTTCAAGGAACCTAGAAGCAATGGCCTCTCTTTCATCTCCCAGGCCCATGGGATTTTCCTTAGCATCATCTTGCATTTGATCATGGTATCCATCCACTTCTTCTCTAAATATAGACATATGAGATGAAGGACCAACCTCCTCTTCTTGCCTCATGTATTTCAAAGTGGCAATAATTTCTTTAGTGTCTCCCATTCCTTAAGATACATCATATGGAACAAGAGGTGGTGCTTTACCCCTAGTGATTTTTTTATGAGGTGAATCAGAATCAAAATCATTTATAATTAACTTCTTTATCTTTTTCCTAGGAGGGGGCCCAAACTTTGCTTCATCATTCATAGTAGTTTTCCCTTTCAACTTATCAAAATTCCTAATACATAACTTTCATATGAGGATCTCGTCTATTTCCTCATCATGGAATCTCGACAAGCCCTTCAACACTCTATCTTTCTCTGACTCTACAAGAGTCTTCACCTTAATGAGTCTTTGCATAATTTGTGAATGATCGTCTAAGTTTCTTGTCACATCCTTTTCCACATCAAAATAATGGGTGTACTATTTTACCCAAGACTTGATATGACCCTCAAGATCATAACTTTTAGCCTTTGCACTCTCCATATAATATGATTTCAAGTATTCCTGCACCTGCTCCAAAGTGCCTACACCTATAGTAAAACCACCAAATCTAATAATATTAGGAAAGAAGTGCCTTTCCTTCTTGGAGAAATGAGCTACCTCTATAACCACAATAATTTCCACATGAATTACAAGAATGCAATTCTTTCTGATACACATACTGGTAATTATTTAGGTGCCTATCTACACCCATATACTTTGAATATTGTGGAAATTATCTTAAACACATACTTTTGATTAGGCATTCATATATTGTGTGGAAACCATCCCATTTACTTATATAAATCACTTGATTATTAAGTCCAACAGATTCTTGGATCATTCTTTTATTTATATATATTAGAGGGGTACCATCAACCTTTCTCATAGTTCTAGTTTCAAATCTATAATTCTTCACCAAAGCATCAATTAGCTCAGTATGCAAAAAGACATTGGGCATTACGAGCTTAGTTATGTCCAAATGCCAGGGGTTATAAAATGGAATCTTCTCATCCCTTTTGGAATAGATAGACCAAAATAATTCCCTACCATGCATAGGTATATTAACATCACCACCGAGCCTCTTACTATCACCAAACATACTCTTGGACCCAAATATTGAGAGTGCGGCAACAACTTCAGTAGGGTGTGTTGTGGAGGATGGATAATTTTACCTCCTACAAAAATTTCCTTCTTCCTAGGAATGACTACAATTTAAAATAAATCAAAATTATACAAAGAGAAAATTCAACTCAGTGATTATTCGCAGCTTCAACAACTGTCTTGCAATCCTTTGTGCACCAATAAACTAGATTGCTAAAAATATTTTTGGAATTTTGTCTTGAAATGATGCTCACATTAACAAATCCTACTTAAAAATGACAATTCCTCCATATGAAATGACTTTCTTTATTATCTACCACATTGTCTGAATGATATAATTAATGCGTCACCATTTCTTACTGCCTAGGAACTTTGAAATGCGAAACCCCATCTTTTCACCAAATTGAAAACCCACCTTTTACTTAATAGAGAAATAATGCTTGCCACTATTTTGGATACATTAAATTTTATTGATAGAGAAATAGCACTTATCACTATTTTAGGATACATTCAGATGCAACTATGAGAAATAGCGAAAAGTTACAACTTTTTATTTTGAAAGAATCTTTTTGAGGAACATTGAGGAAAATGAATTTTTTTCATGGTCCCACTAGTGGATCTTTCTAGGGAGAAGGTTTTTCATTTGAATTCCATCAATAATCCATGATTTCTCTAGATGAGCATACCCCTTTTGCAGCTTTACAACACAAAAAAACCAACAAAACCAAAACTTGAAACAAACTATGGTAGACAATTTGAAGATATTTTTAATTAATTAAAAAAATATTTAAGGAACTTTCCATGAAAATGCAACTCCTAAATCTATTCTGAACTATTCTCCAAATAATAAGAAACTTTACCCACCTTTCCACTTATTATATATGGACCATCCCATAGAGGATCAAATTTCCTATGTTTCCCTTTATCTTTATCCTTTGCATTCCACTTGAGAAGGAATTATCCTTGCTTGATTTTCCTATCCATAAAATTATCTTTGAATTATCTTTCTTCAATATTTGTTTCTAGATCTTTCAATTATCTTTCTTCAATATTTGTATCCTCCATAAAATTTATATCTTCAATATTTTCATCAATCATGAGCCTATATACTGGTAATAAGTTATTCAGGGGAAACCTTGATTTTTTTCCATACACAAGTTCAAAGGGGAGTAGCTAGTAGATCTTTTCATAGTAATCCTATCATCCCATACAGCTAGCTGCAATTTTGAATCCCATGATTTTTTAATTATTATAAAGTACTCTCTTGATGATTTTTAGAAAATTCTTGTTGCTTTATTCGGCTTGGCCATTCTCTTGAGGGTAATAAGGAGAAGCATAAGATATAGTGATTATATGATTCTCACAAAATTCTTTAAATTATTTGGACCTAAAACACATTGCATTATAAGTGATTAACCTAAATGACACCCCAATTCTTGTCAAGATGTTCTCCCTCAAGAACTTAATCACAATCTTGCTGTTTGAATTTCTTGTAGGTACAACTTCAACCCATTTAGTGAAATAATTTGTAGCCACCAAGATCCATGAGTGACATCCACTAGACTTGTCATGGATTTCATTAATAAAATCTAAACCCCACATAGAAAAAGGCTCTTCAGTTTGCATAGGCCTAAGTGGAAATGCTCCTTGATATTTTAATTTGCCAGAAATTTTTTGACAAGCTTCACATTTTTGAACATAATTGAAACTATCTTGAAATAGGGATGACCAATAATACCTTGCCCTCAAAATATTATGAGCAGTTGTCCTGGCTGAAAAATGTCCTCCACATACACCATCATGAATTTTATTCAAGACCTTTTCACCCTGATATTGATCCAAACAAAAAATAAAAATACCCTCAAAATTTCTCTGATAAAAATCACTTTGGATCGGAACATACCTGGAGACCTACAACTTTAATGAACTTCTCTGATTATCATTCATTTAGGTTGGACACTCCATATACTTCAAGAAATATACTATATCTTTATACTGGGGCTCTTTCAATATTAGTAACCATTTCTTCCAGATTTACACAATTGACTTGTGCTACCTCCAAATTGGATTCCACCATAAGTTTTTCCAATTCTTTCCCTTTCAAAAGTTTGGTAATCTGGATGTTAATATTAAATTCTTAGTTCTGATTTATCCATCTGCATCTTTTTTGTGTCACCTCAGATTGTCAAAAGATGTCTTCGACAATAATATTTAGGACATATGTAGTCACTTCATCCCCTACCAAGTAAGGCCTAAAATATTTTATAGCTTTCACCAATGCATAGGCTTGCTTTTCTATTATATCATATCTGAGCTCTGCATCTTGCAATGTTTTTCTAAAGAATGAGATGGGCTTCTCATGTCCTTCATTATTCTTTTGTACCATGGATTATACAATGGTATGATATGAAGCAAAAGAAAATCTAAAAATGTTTTGTAAAATATGGAGATCTTGGGACAAGAGCTAATTCTTTAATTGCCCTTTTAATATTAAAAAATGCTTCAATAGCTTCTGCAGTCCAATTTAGGTTTTCTCCCTTCTTCAATATCTTGTCAATACGTTTAACAATTTCATCAAAGTTTGATACAAACCTTCTTATAAAATTGATCTTCCCAAAAATGATTGAATTGATTTGAACATTTTTGGAATAGGAATTTTATCAATGGTTGCTATTCTTTTTGGATAAATTTTTATTCCTTTCTTTGATACAATATACCCCAATAGTTTGCCCTCAGTATCTCCAAAGTGACATTTCTTTGGACTGAGTGATATGTCATATTCTAAATCTCTTATGAAGATCTGTTCCAAGTGGTTACAATGGTCTTTTTCCTTCTAGAAATATGCAGTGAGATCAACTTGGTACACTGCCATGATTACATTTATTAAATCCTCAAATGCCACATCCATTTCCCTTTGGAAAGTGACCCCTACATTTTTTAATCTGAAAGGCATCCTTACATAAATATAGGTACTCCAAGAGGTAGTGAAGTCTGTTTTGAACTGCTCACTTTATTTTACTTTAATTTGGTTGTACCTAGAAAAACCATCCATCATAGAAAACAATTCATTTCCTGTCACCTTGTGTAAAAAATACTCCATATTAGGTAATGCATAATTATGTTTAAGAGAGGACATATTAAGGTTCCTAAAATCAACACAAAATCTCATATTAGGTCATTATTTTTCCTGATTGGTACCAAATTTGACACCCAAGTGGAGTGCCTAAGATGCTTGATAATTCCCCCATCACTAAGCTTCATCAATTCTTCTTTCATCTTAGGGACCAATGTTGGGTTAATAGGACATTGTCTTTGGCAAAAAGGCTTGGTGTCTGGATTAAGAGGTACTTGATGCTGAAAAAGATCCTCTCTGTATGCCTTCAATTCATCATTGGACCATGAAAATACATGTTTGTAGTTCTTCAAAAGTGCTATTATTTCTGACCTCATTTTTGGAGCTAACCTTTTCCCAATAAATAATTCCCTTGGCGAATCATCTAAACTTAAATTGATTTTTTCCACTTCACCCTCAACATTGGGAATCAAATTTTTGTTTATCTTATCATCCTTGTCAAATGCTCTCTCAAGGGAAACAAAACCTCTTGGGATTTTTTTTTTTTTTTATTTGAACAATCTCTTTTCCAAATAAAGTTTCTTTTCCATCCTCAACCTCTATATAATCATTAAAATCTATTTCCTGATTTTGATATTTATCTTCGCACTATAGAAATTTCAACAAGTCTTGTTCATCTTCAAAAACTTTCCAATTGAAGATGTTTTTAGGGACTGAGGGTCTGGTTTTTACTTCTATCTTTGATATGCCTTCTAGGGTGGCATAATCAATTTTAAGTGCTATATTTGCAAGAAAATTAGCCATAATGTTCTGTAATCTTTATACCTAATCAATAGCAAAGACATCGAAATATTAAATTATATCCCAAACCTCATTTTTGTAATGTTTCAGTCTTTCATTTCTAGTAGCATATTTTAATCTAATTTTTGATATAATCAATTCTAAATCCCCAAATACACTGAGACATTTTATCCTATTCTTTCTAGTAATGTTCATTCCTAACAATATTGCTTCATACTCGACCACATTGTTTGTGCAACTGTGCAACAAAAAGTAAGAAAAAGGAATATTTGAACATTTTACCTATAAGATAAATAAATATAACTCTTTTTCCATTCCCCTCCTTTCTTCAAGCTCCATAAACAAATATTCCATATTTTCCCTTTAGTCTTCTCGATTTGAATCTTGTTTGGATCAGTAGAAATGATCTGAGGTTGCAAAATCTGAATGGTAAAATTATCCATATCAGAATGACAAAAATAGGTCATCATCTTTGGATCAGTACTATCAATAATATATGAGGATCTAGGTTCCCTTTTTATCCTAACTTTCTTTCCAATTACTGGGATAGTAGCATAATATAAGTCAAGTTGTATATGCCCTCCGACCATTCTAGTCCACTGCCTAGATAGGAGCATACCATAGTCTGGGGGGACATCACCAACAATTATATCAGTTCTGTATGTTACTTCTGGACATTCAAAAATCTTAAACTCTACATCTTTCATTACACCTAAAATAGGAAATGATCTTTTATCCCTAGAATAGCACTGACCATATGTAGTATCAACTTCCAAGTTCAGATCTTTCATCACCTCTTGTGGCATAATATTGATGGCTGCCCCAGAATCAATCATGCAATTTTTTGGCAATTTATTATTTACCAAAAGGGTCATATAAAAGGGGTCCACTTGAGCATGGTGTTTAGTTAGTCATGTGCCAATATAAACCTCTAGGATCACATGATCATTCACATTAGCATCTTCCCCTTTTATTTCCTAAGGAACATTACTAATCAATTTCATCACACTCTTCTTATACTGGGGGAATTTCATCATATCTAGTAATCGGTCTAGACTTTCATTTGTGATAAAGCATGAGTGATATCGAAGCCATATGAAGGCATACCTGATGATTAGTTTGTCTCTTCATCTTTACTTAGACTTTTGGTTATTTTATCAGACTTGTTTCTATCCTGGTTTTTACCGTCCATGGGTCTTAAAATAGTGACATATTTAGTTATCACTTTTAATGTTTGAGTTCTCTTTAATATTTCCATAGGTTTCTCTAGTTCATTGTTAACTATCCTATTTCTTAAATGATAATTGCTTCTGTCCTGAGCCAATGCTGCCACTATAAGGGCCCTTTTTTCTTTCTCAGTTAAAAAATATTCCCCTTCCCATGCCATACCATCATCTCAAAAATCCTCCTATTGCTGATTGTATCTCTTTGTATCTACATTAATTTATGGTCCATCCTCTGAAGAATCATAATGAAGTTAAGTAGGGAAAATTGCATGCCATACACCAAGGGCCTTCATTAACTATATTGTTCCTTTGTTTGTTTATGAGTTTGTTGTATCCATATTTTGTTTTGGGACTTCTGGTCTACCATCCTCCCTTGATGTATTATAGGGAATGTCATGAAGTCTAAGCCTATGAAAATAGGGATTTTCATTCTTAGCTCTATCACCCTTCCCCACTTTTAATGATAATTCCTGCAACATATTTAATTCTTTATCCAATCTATCTTCTTCCTTGACTTGTTATTTGTCCAGGGGTTGTGCAATTTTATATCATCCCTTTTGCCAATATTTCTAGCATCTTTTCTATTGTTCTCAATTGTTAGGGAAAGATTGAAAGCATCTTGTAAATTCTAAGTGGTCCTCTTGATTTGATCTCATAATTGGTCTTTCTATCAAAAGCATCAATATAGAAAACCAAGCAAAATTCATCTGCAGGCCTCATGTAGGGAGGGATTTTGTACAATAATTTGTTAAATCTTTTGTTAAACTCAATCACTGGTTCGTTCAATCTCTTTTTTCACACTAGTAACTTCATGAAGAATGAAATATGGGTCATTATGATCACCAAATTCCTCCAATAATTTTATCTTCATATCAACCCAACTATCAATTGAAGAGTTAGGTAACGCCTTAAACCATTCCCTTGCATCCTCAACCAGGGATTGAACAAAGAGATTCATATAGAAATCATGATAAGGGATATCATTATATTCCATGACATATTAAATTTTTTAAAGATGATTCTCTCCTATTTTACCACCCGATCTTGTAAATTTAGGTATATCCTTTCTCCAATCAACCAATATGTCATTAGTGGAACCCAAAATCCTAGAGAAATTAAAAGGCCTATATTTATTAGCATTCATAGGTCCCCTAGAAAAATATAAGTAATGAGGATCATATTGGTATTGAAAATTGTATGGGGGTGGAGGTAAATTTTGGTATACATGTGCAGGTTGATCATACTTAGGCCCTCTCTCAAATTGGTAATTATGAACAAAAGGAGGTTGTTGAAAGTTAAAAAAAATTATGACCCATCTGTGCTCCCTAATCCCTTGGAGGTGGGATATTATTGCCTCTTTCATAATTATAGCCTCCATGATTATCATTATGAGGCCAGTTTCACCCCGGTGCCCCTTCCTGGTTAGTTTCTTCCCTAAAATATAAATCATCAAGTTGATAAACAAATTTCTAATATTATCTAGGAAACTGTACATTATTTTCTTTAATCCCTTGAAGATACAAAAAAATTTTGATACCTTATTTTTAAACTCTCATTCGGCATAGTCACTGTTTTCTTGAGAAGCTTTAAACCTGTGAGTATTAGAAGGAGAAGCTCATTCAAACCATGGAGGAGGAGCGCCCCTAGGAAAGGAGCCACCACCAAACCCTCCTATTTCTTATCATATTCTTCTTGAATTTCCCTATCCTGCTGAATGAAAAAAGGAAGATCTCCATCTATCCCACATGGCAATGGTTCCATGTTAGATGAACCCTTGTTTCACCTTATTGAAGGAAACTCCATGTATTGAAATGATCATTTGTCAAATTGATATTTTCTAACATTCATAGAATTAGGGACTGTAGAGAATTTATACCTCACATGCTGGGAACCTTCTTTTACATTCTTTACAGATGATTTTATGGCCATTCATGCAGTAGTTCACAAGTTAGAGTCACCACTTCTTTAAGAGAAGACGTTAAATTCATCCCCAACATAGTCATCTAGCTCTCATAGTCCTAGCTTATATTTTTACCCTTCTAATTCTTAGGGTTTGAGGTTCCTAAGTGTTTTTTTTTTAAATTTATCATTTAACCTTTCATTCCAAACTCTGAGGTACAACATTTAGGTTCCTCAAAGTTATTTTTGGTTCTTATAATTTATATAGTCCTTTGGGGTCTATTGTCCCATAGAATACATAGTTGTTCAACTCTTAGAATATGAAAAAATCCTCAAACTCTAGGGATTAGGGTTCTAGAAAGTTGAGGATTTTTTTTCTTTTAGACCCTTGGGGTCTGAAGTCACATGATAGTTTTAGATTTCTCTTTTTGATAAGGACTCAAGACATTGAGGTCCATTAATATGGTCTTTATAGGGTCATTTAAGATAATGTACTTTAACAATTCTAGGATTTGAAGTCCCAAAGTGTACACTTAAAATTAATCAACATTAATGGTTTACTCTGGAGTTTGGAGATTGGGGATATGGTCTCTTAAAGTATCTTTTAAAGTTGAAGACTTGAGGATCTTTAGGGTTTTAGATATCAAAGGGTGACCTTTTAACTGAAATATTGGCTAAGTATTGGGGAATTTTAGGTTTCAAATATTTTTGTGGTCTAGGTACCTAGCATGCATGACAACCACACAATAATGATAAGGATTTCCTTTGGGACTTGGTGTCTTGAAAATAATATCTAGGGTACATAAGTGTATAGATGTGATGATTCAACCCAAAGCACAAACAATGGAGAGAACTAAGGTTAATTCGAGGAAACTAACCTAATGGGGATCTTAAAATTTGGTCTACCTTTTTCACCAACCTAAGAAAATAAGAAAAATTAAAATAAACCTAACCCTAAACAACAAAACAAGAACAAAAAGATAGAACAACATTAACATCAAGGAAGGACAAACAATCCTACCTCAAACATGTAAACAAGTAAAAAAATATGACTAATCAATCCATGAGAAACAGAATGTGAAATTTCACCAAGGAATATACTTCACCATGTTTGAGAAATCAATTGTTTGATGCAATAAACTTTTGGGCTTCTTTTCTTCATCCAGGTCTCTAAATGCAAGGTGGAAAAATAAACTCATTTTTCTATTTATAATCCTTGGGTGTAATAAATGTTAAGGCTCCTTGGATGCATCCAAAGTTTGGGTTTCTAGAGTCAAAATAGATAGACACAAAAATAAAACAATAGAAGGCCAAGGATAGGGGTCCTAGGAAACACAAAAAATGAGTAAGAGGTCTAGGGATTAGGGTCTTGAGATCTCAAAAAGAGAAAGGAACTGTTATACACCAAATTTGGACCCTATTAAAATATTATTTCTAATGATCTAGTATAACATGGGAACGACTTCCAGGTTGTTGGACCTATGCTAACTAAAGTGAAACCTCAGGATTCTAGGCCGGTTCCTCTTGGATAATCACCTATTTTTGCCTTTGTGAACATGAAAAGTAAACTTGGGATGAAAAGGGATAGAAGGAGAATTGAAAGATTGAACGAAAATTTAACCTACAAGGTGATACACTAAAAGTGACATGAATCACAATATAATAATCAAGAACTAGAATGAAATTCCCAGATCTAAACAAGCACAACTTCCTGAATAGGCTTGCATAAATATTTCATAGAGAGGTCAACTATGAAAAGAGGCTATTCAATGAAAGAAAATATTTCAAAAACAATATCTTATTCAATGAATAGACATGGACTATGACATGCAAATAAACATTCACTCCACCAAATAGGCACAAAAATGAGACAAAAAGACAAGGGATGAACAAAATCCACAAGATCATATAAATCAATCATCCACAAAGATGCAAAAAGAAAGAGGGCTAAAGAACTCAAATATTTCTCTAATATCATCCGCTATATTATGCTTCAAATAAGAGAAATACAGACAAGAAAAACCAAGGGACAGAGAAAATGTCAAAAAAATTCTTTGCATAATCTAAATCTCAATGAGAAATTACAAATAGATGAAAACCAAGGGGTAGAGAGAATGCCATAGAAAGTCTTGCATAAGCTGGAAAAAATACTTACAAAAGCACTAGAAACTACTTATATACAACCTCCTCTAGCACACACTCTCGGGACTCAATCCATCCGATCAGATCACGGTATAATTAGAGTTTCAATATATATTCAATAAACAATGCAGAAACCCTAGAATAGTCTTGTTTGATCATTAATGCATTTGGGAAATATCTCAGACAATCAGATTAACCTTGAAAATATCTGACTTTTCCATAAATTTGAGAAGACATATCATCTCGATCCATCTACCCTCTTTGCAATTCAAAAAAATTGCCAATGCCATGAAAACCCTGAGAATGGTCACAGGTGGCATAGAAATACCCAATCAACGGCCCAAATTTGAATCTTTAACAACTTTAAAACATGACCGTTGATGTCTTTTAAGTCATCTGCGAGCGCATGATCAGAACTGCCATGCGAAATGCAGGCACGATGCCTTGAACATTTAATAATCTACCATCTTCCCTTTATGGCTTAATGCCTACCGTCAGATTGACCATGAATTGATTTACCTTTATCTTACCTTTGGCACTGACCTCAGATCTAACCTAGACACATGTCAAAAGGGCGCATTTCCTTTAAGGGTTAAACAACTTCATCTTGGTCTTTAAGCCTTTACGCCTACCGTTATATCTTTCTTAACCTATGATGCATTTATTTCTTTTATCTTCAAGCCTGACCCCACCATGACATCATCAGTGCTAGATGTCACCTTGGAATAATTCCTTAATGGAGTAGATCTTGAGAATCTTCATTTTAAGGATTTACGCCTACCACTTGTTCAAAAGAAACTAGACCGCAGATTAACTTACCTTGGTTACAAAATACAGGTCCCACCTAGTCGGAAAGAACATGTGGAAAATAGGTGCAATGCCTCAAATGTTAGATCTTGATCATCTTTTCATTAAGGAAATATGATGACCGTCGAATGCATCCTGACCTCTTTGACCTTTATCTTACCGCTTGATGGTCCCACGTTTTGACAACCTACTACATGTCACAATGGCGCATTGCCTTGATCACTAAACATCTTCATCTCTGCCTTTGAGGGATAACATTGATCATTGGATTGGTTTTCATCAAAGCACCCTTTAACCTCCCATTGATGTCATCTTGGCCCCTTTATGGACACATGGTGTGATGTTGCAAATGCCTTGATGGATTAAAAACTTCATCTCGGCCATCAAGCCTTTACGCTTGCTGTCGGATCAAAAAGGAAATGATCACAACTTAAATTTTACTTGTCAGAAAGGTGACTTCACTGTCCATGTGGCACAAAGGTGCAATGAATTGAAGAATATTTAGGCTTGATTTGAGTGATTGAGGCTTTGTGATGACTGTTGGATGAAAATGAGAACCTGCCGCCTCAGGTAAATAAATTGTGTCGGGACTTAGGAAAAGAACTTAGGAAAAATAACTTGGCCCCATTGAGAAACAAATTAAAACATGTGATAATTGGAACTTTAAGTGGCAAAAAGGTAATGAAGAATTAGAATAGCTTCCAAAGAACTAGGGTTTAAGGGGCAAAGGTTTTTTTTGCATTTAGGTCTTTCAAGACATGAACCAGGGGTAAAACCAGTAGCCTAGAAACATGGAGAGAGAAAGGTATAGACCAGAAAAAGGTGCATATTTCATAAAATGTTGGGTTCTACCCTTGTGGGAGCCTCATTTTCTCCACTTTTATCCAAATTCAGGCAGGATGGGAAATTTGGGTAACATTTTTGGCAATTTCTACTGAATGCCAGCCTGCTCGACATATAAACTAGTGGCCTTATGACATTCCATTGGGAAAGGAGTCTAAATTAAAAAAAAAAGAGACTTTTGGGAAGCAGGAGGATTGAACCCAAGAGGAGGAACAACTACCAAAATAGTGAAAGATCTATATACAAGAAGAAACAAACTAACTGTGCACAAGCACTTTGAGGAAAGAAGGAAAAACTAACCTAATCTACACTAACCACTTTAGAGAACTGGTAGAAAAAAACCATTCACCGGATGGTTAAAATAGATACCCTTCCTTATCAAGATATTTTGTATCAAATGCATAAGGATAGCCAACAAGACATGAGGCACAAAAAAGTGTGTCAAGAAATAATGAAGTGCCTCTTGAAAAATGGGATCAAACTCACTCACCTCAAATGGATCATATGAGGATGCTTCATTAAAATCTTCTTGGGCCAAGTTTCTGATGGGGCAGCCTCTTGCAAGTATGGAATCAAAACTCTCCTTGATATTTTTTCAATCTTCATGTTTGTTTTGCATTATGAATAACCATGTCAACTCCTCTTCCATGGTCAGGGGACTATCATCTTCTTTTAAAAAGGCTATGAACTCATCAAAACTATCAACTTTCGGAAGGCATTTAGGAACAACTGGTTTCCAATCATCAAGATCTACACACAAATCCTCTATGATGCTCTCCAAATTATTTTACCTAAGGTTTTGGTTAAATTATACATATTGGAAACTTTCCTCTTTGATTGCAAGCTTGTGAATTGACATATCATGATGATGACCTATGCCCTCTAGCTGTTGTAAATTTGTTGTTGATATGGTCATGACCATATATTATTCACTTGTCTCTACAAAACTAGGAAGCTTATCAAACAAAAACATAGTATCTTCCTCTTTGTCACTCCCATGCTGATGGTGATCCTTTTTTCCTAATTGACTTTCAGCCATAGGTAAGGGCATGTCTTCTTCTCTTTCAAGGAAAAAGGGGAGCTCATTAAAAAAATCAACCAAGAGCTCAGCTTGAGAATCAATATCCATTTCTTCATCACATGAAGGCTCATATACCACAAGTCCTTTCTCTGATGTTTGACTAGTATCCTTGAAAAGACCTGGCATCTGAAAGCCAGGAGGTAGAGTCCATGAAAGTTTCCATGGTAGTTTATCATCTTGAGAGACCTGAGGGGTCTCTTGGGATAAATAATTGTCTTGAACAGACTACCCTTGAAGAGTGGTGGACTGAATTTCAAGTATAGGATCTTGGAGAGAAATATTTCCTTTAAAAATTGGGATGTGAAATTGAGAGTATTCAGAGGTAGTATTAGGGGGAACACTCTTTTCAAAGCTTGGAAAACCAAAGAATCTATCATTTTTGTTTGTTGCTCACTTGCAACAGGCTCTTTCCCAACATAATCCTCAGGTTGTTGTGGATCAAAAAAGGGATGCAATTGTTCCATAATAGGTTCAGGTGCTAGAAGGATCTCACTAAAACTTGGAAATGAATGCTCTATAGGTTCTTCATTTGTAGGCTCTTGGAACATGGGAGTACTCCAACTTGGAATGCTAAACTCATGAGATTTAGGAGACTCACCTTTCCCAAAAGGTGCTTGAAACCTTACATTTAAGAGCCTTTTTAAAGCAGTTTGTGTTAGAAACACTGAGGGGGGGGGGGGGAATCAGTGTTTGTCNAGAGCCTTTTTAAAGCAGTTTGTGTTAGAAACACTGAGGGGGGGGGGGGTGAATCAGTGTTTGTCTATTTATTATATTTCAAAAAATTTAAACATAAATCAAATATATATCAATTGAAGCTTAACACAAGAACACATAAAACATGATATGATTATGGGGAAACCTTGATCAGAGGAAAAGCCCGGTGGGAATTATTACCCACAAATATTGCACTAGCATAATGAACCTGTTAAAATTCCTTTGCCCTGTTAGGAGTAGTATTTACAATGCAAGTACAATGACTTGGTTAAGGGTCTGACCCTATTAGGATTCTTTTACAAATAAACCTATTAGGGGTGAGGAATCACTATCCAAAAATCTCACTATTCAATAGGATGAAGGCTACAACCTCCTTGATAATAGATGTACACTATATCCAAAAGTGAACTGTTGTATGTGACACAATTGTCTGACCAGTTTCAGTTATGCGTTGATGCTCTTATTCTCTTAAAGATCTTTATCTCATTCTTACATCTTATACTTTTCTTTTATATCTCTACTCTACATATTTCTTCGACACATACTAATACAAAGTTGTATGTTATATATATGTTCATGCCTAAATAGACGCGACTAGATACAAGACCTTAGTCGGCCCAAAAACAATATACACAATGCTTCCATACTAATTGGATTAAGCATGATTACAGGAGTGATTGAGACATGATTACAAACATAATATGATAGGCACATAGCCTTTACAAAACAAAATGTTATACGCTGATCCAAAACTGAGGTCGGCTCTATACTCTATTTCCTGAACTGCTAGAGGTACTTCATCTTGCTGTAATAAAAAAACATATCATACAACTTAATTATGAAGACGCTTAGTCTGAATCAATCGTACGCATGTGCGTTGGTGCTCTGATCATCTGTATATCTTTGTTTTGTCCTGTCTTCTATACTTAGTCAATTTTCACTTCAAATTTTGCTGTCAAACATTCATATGAATTTTTTTCCATAATGACAACAAAAAATAATTCATATTCTCCCTGGGAGTCAACTTTCCAGCAATTTCCCCCTTTGTCATTAATGGCAACAAAGGAATGTGGCCAAGTTACTCAAAATTGACTAACACCAAAAATTGTATATCATCTTCTTTAACATATACTATATCATATTTCTTTACATATATATACACTAATCCCCATACATACAATACTCCCCCTTTGAAATTAATGAAAAAGGTGTCAAAATTGTAAGTCCTTGAGTACTTACTCTGAATATTTATCTGGATAAGCAATCTATAGATTTTTGATCTCTTGCTGCTAGAATGCCTTCATTGCATCTACAATCTGAAGATGGGACATAGAGCATATGTGAGTTTCTCCATTTTTGTCAAATCCATGCAGGGAACTTGATCATAAGTGATAATGGTTGCATCTATCTATTTGATTTTCTCATTCATAATAGCTAGTGAGGATGCAAGTGCATTCCTTAGTTGGTTCTACCTTGTCCTTATCTTGTTAATCTCTAACTTGGCTTTTTCAATTTTATCTATCTTCCCTTGATAGATATTGTTGCAGATGTTCATGTCTTGCATGGATGTTTCAACTGATTTTCTTATACTTCCAACCAAGATATCAGCTTCCTCAATCTTCTTGATGTGCTATGAGGTGAATTTTACTCTGTCCATGCAGTTTGCTATTACTTTTCTGCCTCTAGCTGCTAGTTCTTTCAAGATTGCTTGACCAATCTTCAATGAGTTCAGATCTAAAGAGAAATTATTTGTCAATTCATCTAATCCTTCCTTCTTGTACTCATCTTTTGCAATTTTAGTAGCAGAGTCTACTAAACTTGTAAAATGTGATTTTAAGCTTCTCAAGATACTGTCAACATCATCAACTGACTGAATATTAGCTATTTTCTTATCTGCAAGCACTAGATCATTTAGAATGTTTACTGTTTCTAGAAAGAGAGGGTTTCTCATAAACTATTTTTCTTTGGCTTTCTCCATGGCTTGCACACTGATCTTAATCAAATCTTCTTCTCCCCATGCATCTAAGCTTGCTGAATCAGGGGTTAAACTTGACAACAATGAATTTACTAGTTTTCTAGGAGTGAATATAGTATTTTGATTAACATCCATGCATTTAGTTTTTAATGGGATCTCCATAGAGGGTAGTTCATCCTTATTGCCTTCATCTTGACCTGTGGTTTCTCCTATAGGAACTTGTTCTTGCTGCAAAGAAGTGTCATCACTGCATACCTTCTTAGTTTCTTCAATATTCACAAAGGCTTCTTTAAACTTGTCCAAGTCATTATATGAAGCTGTCATTGATATCTCAACATCATTGATTGTAATTGTTTCTTCTAAATCTTTTACTATTACTAAGGGAGATGGAGCTTTAGGCGTAGAACCCTGTTGACCTGTCATAGGCACATTTGCTATCATTAGTCCTTTATCTTGTTTAGGAGGGACTAGAGTCACTTTAACTGTAGGCATTGTTGATGGATACATGTGTCTATCCATAAACACTTGTGCAAATTATTTTTCAGTCTCTTTCCCAACTAACTCATACTCTTTGTTCATTATATGAAGAGTCCTAGTTTTGGTTCTAAGATGAGGTTTTACTAAATCCAACAGGATGGATTTCTCATCATGTGAGCAAATAGGGAGAAGACTGTCTAATGTTTCTTCTCTTATCCTCATATCCTCTTCAATTTCTTGCCTTTTTAATACATCAAGTATGTTCCATACTTTGTCTAGTAGCACTCTTTTAAGTTCCAGAACTGACCTTTTAAACTTGATCATGTGCGTGATAATCATAGTATTTATTTCTAATTTATCTATTTCCTAATACTTGTCATAGACCTTTGCAATTGAGTCTAGTCTTCCTTTATTAACAATTTTCTTCTTTAAGACACTTAGACTATGTTTGAATGCTACCTTAGGAGGGCCTTAAGTGTTCTTTACCTTTCTCCTTGTGGTCCTTGAGGATGGGTGAATTGTAAGAACTTGCTTCTTCCTTCTAGTTATCTTACTGGGTACAGAAGGTGGAGAGGATTCTAGATCAATGGTAGTTGATGGTGCAGATGTAGCTTTATCAGAATTCTTCCTCTTCTTCTTCTTCTTAGGCATATCATCATACTTTTCCATTTTCACTTCTGTAGGAGTTTTCTCAAGTTCTTTAGCAATCTTAGCTTCACTAGCTCTGTCTAGGTCTTCTTGTCTAACCCCATGAACTTTTAGGATATTAGAAGTAATCCTTGATGCCTTCCTTTTTTTATCTTCACTGTATAAGACAAAATCAACTTGATTTGTCTTTTCTTTGTAAGTACCCAATCTAGGTTCATTGGGATCCTTGGGCACAGATAGGAGAACTTGTGCATACCTTTCCAAAACCTATTATTCAACCTCATAGACAAGTGGATGAATCCATTTTGTCCTTGGTTCAACTACCTCCATGAAAGTATAGTCAGTTTGCACCATGAAGCATATGGTGTCTTTGTATTTTTCAACTATCTTCTCAGGTATCCTTGACCTCTTCTGCATTTTAATCCTAAATTTTTTGATATCCATGTCCATAGAATCTTTTGCACTACTCTCTGATGTAGATTTTAATGAAATTTGTGACATAGTGGGTTTACTCCTATCTAGGTAAAGATTGGCAACTTTACCAATAATGTGGAAGTAGAGATAGATGATCAAAGAGCCAAATCTGAATATTTTTCTCTTGTCATGCTTTATAGATCTAATATTGTCAATTAGTTGTGTGCACAATATTTCACATAGATTGTACTGTGTATTATCCTTCACCATTTTTATTGCTCCTAGGACAGTTGCTGTAGATACAATGTCTAGTCTGCTTGCATGTTGGAACTTATAACCTAGGATCATAGTGACTAATTTGATGTCATCTGCCTCAATGGGATCAAAAGTCATTCCATGCCTATCACTTCTGGATAAGCATACTTGTTCCACCTTCTTCTTAACATCCTTACCAGTGGGAAGAACTGGTCCAGTCTTAGGAAGTCCAGTCATTTCATGAATTAGGTCTGCATTTATGTGGACAGGAACTTCACCAATCCAGTAAAGGTCATCATGTATCCTACTTAGTAGGATTTTAACCCATTTAGGCTCATAAAATTCATGCGCGTTAGAATACTCAAAGATAGGGTTATCAGTGAGATGTGCATATTCATCCTTGAATGAATAGTATGGTTTCATCATTGAAGCCATAAGAGTTTCTATGCTGTTATCTCCAGCTGTTTCCCTATTGCAATATATATATATATATATATATATATACATGAATGTATTCTACATGTACAACTCCTAGTGGAGTCTTAGAAAATGCCCCTTCTACATCATCTAGAATAAACTTGAATGGATGCTTCTTAAAGACAAATCTCTTCCTTTCAACAATGTCAAAGACTACAGTGGTTTCCATACTCACTTTTTGATCAATTAAATAGGGTTTCATCACAATTTTGAAATGACGTGACTACTAGGGTTCCATTCCAACTTTGATCCGTTCACTTAACCAAGAAATCCATTATCCTTCAGTGCTTCGATACTCAATTCTCCTATGCTCTTCAAATTTTATGATCTTAAATGCAAAAATGAAGATAATTGATTGTTTATCAACTTATATAAAGGTTAATACATTTAATGCTTGTCACCATATGTGCTTTTCATTGAGAGTTTCAAACTTAGTTCTTGTTGAAGTACTGGTTATGCGTGCATGCATACTTCCTCAATTTGTGATCACAGACATAAATACATAGGCGCATACTCAGAGGTGAGTATACCAGCTACGCAGAAGTAGAATGTGCATCCAATATGGATCCATCTACTACCTTCTTCTCATCATTATCATTCTTTATTTCAACTCATATTTTATCTGAATCAGCTTTAGCTTGTACAAATTTAACTTCTCCCGATTCTTCAAATAGAGAATTTTTAGGATTCTCTTATCTTTGTGTTCTTGACCTGCAAAACTTTGAGATGTGTCCAAATTTTCAACATGAGTGATAGATGATAGGAGGTTTGATGTTATTATTCATCATGTTGCACTTCTTAGCTCTATGTCCATTGTAATTACATATCTGACATGCAATGTTCTGCAAGTTTCTTTGAGGTTGATTTTTATGATTGTATTGATTCTGATTCCTTTGGTTCTGTTGTGACTGATTTCTTTGATTTGTCCTACAATGAATAGCCCTATGACCAAAATTATTACAAGAGTAACAATAACCATTAAAAGGTCTTACTTCTTTACAATCTCTTGCCAAGTGTCCATGCTTGTTACAAGCATAACAAGTTCTATTAACTTTCTTGAGTTCATCTTTAGTTGGTTCAGTTTTAGCCTCTGCAATATTCTTAGTTTTCTCTACTTCAGTGGATGTCTCTTGTGATTTCTTTCTTTCTTTCATTGAATTGATTTCAATTTGAGATACACTGTATCCCATACCGGTGGTGTCACCTTTTAACTTCTATGCATATAGTTCTGATTGAATTAGATCAGAACTTGTGTGTAGTTTATCAATCTTGTCTTTTGCTTCTGTTAATTCAAATTCTATCTTTTTCTTGATGTTTTCCAACTCCAATATTTTCATGTTTTCTTGCATAAGTTCATCATCTAATTGTTTACTCTCTTTGGTCTTTTCTTCAATGGCTATTAGCCTATTTGTAAGTTGTTCATTCAGATCTTTAATTTTATCTTTCAAATACATGTTCTCTTCATTCATCTTTTTGACCATTTTTCCCAAATCATTGGTAGAGAAATCTTTTAGATCTTACCTTAATTTCTTGATAAGCATTTGAGAGCCATCAAATTTTAGTTTTAGTTCTTCATTTTATTTTTCAGACCTGTCAAGATCTTCAAGGGCTACTTCAAGATTCCTTTTTAGATGTTTTACTTCTGATAAATCCATGATCTCCTCAAGTGGTTAAACTTTCTTTTAGAGGACTAGAGCTCTGATACCAATTGTTAGAAACATTGAGACCGGGGGGGTGAATAAGTGTTTGTCTATTTATTATATTTCAGCAACTTTAAACATAAATCAAATATATATCAATTGAAGCTTAACAAAAGAACACATAACACATGATATGATTACGGGGAAACCTTGATAAGAGGAAAAACCTAGTGGGAATTAGTACACATAAATATTGCACTAGTATAATGAACCTGTTAAAGTTCCTTTGCCCTATTAGGAGCAGTATTTACAATGCAAGTACAATGACCTGGTTAAGGGTTTGACCCTATTAGGAGTCTTTTACAAATAACCCTGTTAGGGGTGAGGATCCCCCGTCCAAAAAGCTCACTACTCAATAGGATGAAGGCTACAACCTCCTTGATAATAGATATACAGTATATCCAAAAGTGAATTGCTATATGTGACACAATTGTCTGATCAGTTCTGGTTATGCACTAATGCTCTTACTCTCTTAAAGAGCTTTATCTCATTCTGACATCTTATACTATTCTTTTATATCTTTGCTCTACATATTTCTTCGACACATACTAATACAAATTTTTATGTTATATATATATATATATATGTTCATGCCTAAATAGACGCGACTAGAAACAAGACCTTAGTCGGCCCAAAAACAATATACACAGTGCTTCCAAACTAATTGGCTTAAGCATGATTACAGGAGTGATTGAGACATGATTAAAAACATAATATAATAGGTGCATAGCCTTTACAAAAAAAAATGTTATACGCTGATCCAAAACTGAGGTCGACTCTATACTCTGTTTCCTGAACTACTAGAGGTACTTCATCTTGTTGTAACTTATCCGTACTATCTTATCTGATCATGCATGTCTAGAGTAATAAAAAAAAAATATCATAGACCTTAATTATGATGAAACTTAATCTAAATCGGTCGTACACATGTGCGTTGGTGCTTTGATCATCTGTATGTCTATGTTTTGTCCTCTCTTCTATACTTAGTCAATTTTCACTTCAAAGTTTTCTTTCAAAAACTCATATGACTTTTTTTCCATAATGACAACACAAAATAAGTCATATTCTCCCTGGGAGTCAACTTGCCAATAGTTTGTGATCTTATCTCTTCTCTTGTGGTAACAATTTTGTGATCAAGCTCTTCTTCCCATTGGTTCCTTTGTTGCTCATCAACTAGAGTCTCTATCACTTGATTGGAAAATAAATCATGCTCATAACTTTGAGCTTCCATCTCTTGCTGTAACACTTCTAGATTTTGTTTCATAGGAGACTCATCATATTGAAAGTAAGTGTGAAATCCAAAACTCTTGTCTCAAAGTATGGGTTTAAGAGATAGCCTGCTTGGGAAGATTCATTGTTTTCATCACTGAAAACCTCTCTTTTCCAATTAAAGGATGTAGAATCATTTTATTGTGCAACTTGTTGTTGTACTAACCCACTAGAAGATGTATCCAAATGTTCCCTTGATGCTTTACTCATGATTTCTTGATTCATCAATCCATTTGAGCATGTAGCCTGATCATGAGGTTAATTACAGGGATAACACCATTTATTTTTTGCTATCAGGTATTGGTTTTGATAACCCAACTGCTCATATTGTAGATCCATGTATTGATGCCTCTTGATTTTAGAAAACTGCTTAATCAATTCAAGAAACACATTTTTTTGTCTTCTAACCCTCCTCCATTCCATTAAAGTCCAAGCTCTGAGGCCGATTGGAAATATCTTCATGCTGATTAGGCATAAAATAGTCTCATTGGGACTTGTTATAATTCTGAGTATGCTGCCAATCAGTTTGAGTAGGGGGTGGGTGGTAAGAATGATGAAATTGCTTCTCTTGAACCTCTTGTTTCTTCTTTTGTGCCCCTAAAGCTTCCCATTGGAGAGCATGCTCATAAGCTTGTGCAGGGGTATATTGATTAGGGGCATATTGAATATACTGGCAACCTGCTATGATATGGTAGCTTGGACTAAAAACCACTTTTGGATGGTTTTCATATGGTTTTTGCTTAGCCCATTGAGCATTATTTTCATGATATGATGGTGAGTAACCTGACTGTCCATAATACATGACATCTCTACTCATGCAATTAGCTAGAATTTTGAATATGAGAGATATGAAATATACCAGCACTTGATCCTTTAAAAATAGTAGATCTTCTAGAGTCGCTATATATGAAATAAAATGACCACTTCTAGGTATGTATTATGTTATCAACATATCAGAGATAACATAGCCTTACAAGATGAACTTCCTTTTGTTATTGTCCCACCGGGCGTGCCAGAACTATTATACACCAAATTTGCACCCTATTAAACTCTTAAGTCTAATGTTCTAGTATAACATGGGAATCACTTCTAAGTTGTGCATCCTATGCTAACTAAAGTGAAACCTCCAGATTCTAGGTTGGTTCCTCTTAGATAATCACCTATTTTTGCCTTTTTGAACTTGAAAAGCAAACTTGGGAGGAAAATTGATAGAAGGAGAACTGAAAGACTGAAAGAAAATTTAACCTACAAGGTGATAAACCAAAAGTGGCATGAATCACAATATAATAAACAATAACTAGCATGAAATTCCCAAATATAAACAAGTGCAAATTCCTGAATAGGCTTGCATAGGTATTTCATAGAGGTCTGAGATGAAAAGAGGCTATTCAGGGAAAGAAAATATTTCACAAACAATAGCTTATTAAATGAATAAACATGGACTATGACCTACAAACAAACATTCACTCCAGAAAATAGGCACAAAAATGAGACAAAATGATAGGGGATGAACAAAATCCACAAGATCATCTAAATCAATCATCCACAATATTGCACAGAGATGCATAAAGAAAGAGGGCTCAAGAACTCCAAGATTTCTATAGTATCAGCCACTATATTATGCTTCAAATAAGAGAAATATAGACAAGAAAAACCCAAGGACAAAGAAAATGTCACAAAAATTCTTTGCATAATTTGAATCTTAATGATAAATTACAAACAGATGAAAACCTAGGGGCAGAGAGAATGTCATAGGAAGTCTTGCATAAGCTGGAAAAAATACTTACAAAAGCACTGGAAACTACTTATATACAACCTCCCCTAGCACAGAGGCTCAGGAGTCAATCCACCTGATCAGATTAGGGTAGAATTAGGGTTTTAATAGATATTCAATAAATAATGTAGAAAACCTAAAAAAGCCTTGTCTGATCGTTAATGCATTTGAGAAATATCGCAGATGATTAGATTAACCTTGAAAATATCCCACTTTTCCATAAATTCAAGCAGAAAGATCAGCTCGATCCATCTACCCTCTCTGCAAGTCTAAAACATTTCCATCTCCATGAAAACCCTGAGAATGACATTTGAATATTCAAATTTAAATGCAAATAGTCAAAGGTGGAGTGGAAATACCCAATCAAAGACCCAAATTTGAATCTTTAATAACTTTAAAACACGACTGTCAATATCTTTAAAGTCATCTGCGATCTCAGGATCAAATCTGTCACGCGACATGCAGGCACGATGCCTTGAACATTTAAAAATATATCATCTTCCCTTTAAGGCTTAATGCCTACCATTAGATTGACCATGAATTGACTTACCTTTATCTTACCTTTGGCACTGACCCCAAATCTAACCTGGACTTGTGTCAATAGGGCGCATTGCCTTTAAGGGTTAAACAACATCATCTTGGTCCTTAAGCCTTTACGCCTGCCATTGGATCTTTCTTAAAACTTATGATGCCTTTACTACTTTTATCTTCAAGCCCAACCCCACCATGAAATCATCAGTGCTAGATGTCACCTTGGTGCAATGCCTTAATGGAGTAGATCTTGAGCATCTTTATTTCAAGGCTTTACGCCTACTGCTCGATCAAAAGAAACTAGACCGCTGATTAACTTACCTTGGTTACAAACCACAGGTCCCACCTAGTTAGAAAGAACATGTGGAATGTAGGTACAATGCCTCAAACATTACATCTTGATCATCTTTTCATTGAGGCAATACGATGACCATTGGATGCATCCTAACCTGTTTGACCTTTATCTTACCGCTTGACGGGCCCAGGTTAAGACAACCTTCCACGTGTCACAATGACACTTTTCCTTGATCACTAAACATCTTCATCTCTACCTTTGAGGGATATGTTGATGTATATCATTAGTCGAAGTGATACTAAGCATTTGAATTTAAGATTTACATGAACAATGTTTTATGCACTCTATTATTGATAAGAATTATATATATACACACACACACACACATGTTTATATATAAATATATAAATATATAAATATATATGGTTGATTATTCATAAATGACTTTACTTATCAAATCGGGCTCTTATCATTGAAGAGACTATTGTGTTATCGGGGCTCTTGAATATATTTGTTACTACCACCGATTGAAAGCAAACTAATTGTATTTGTTATGCACCGATCAGTTATTAGTTATGCCCATGTAGGGACATGACTCTCTTCATATATAACATAGAGAAATTGTGGAGGACGGATATCAATCACAAGGCATATACAGTTCGAGCGATCTCTCTCTCTCTCCAGCAAAACAAAGACATTACTCAAGACAAGTTCATTGATCCTTCATTGCTATTCAAGTTTGAATATTGTCTCACAGATCCTGCCACTCTAGTTTGAAGATCTACATCATTAAGAACAAGATAGTCAAACTATTATATCAGTAAGTAAATATGAATTTGTATAGTCTGTAATTATAGTTTATATCTCTATCAGAGATCCTGCATTTAACATGGTATCAGAGCCATCCTGATAGAAAATTCTATTATTTAGAATTAAAATTAGAATCTCAGATTTATCAATATTAGAATTTTATCCTCAAATTCAAAATGGTTAATCATGTAAGATTACAGGATAGACTTGAGGGAGCATCAAACTTTTCATCATGGAAAATTTGAGTCATGATAGTACTAAGAGAAATGGAGTTAGAAGAGTACATAGAATCAAAAAAACCTATTCCTGAAAATGATCCTGATAAAATGACATGGAAAAGACACAACAACAAGGCCATGAAAATTATTATAGACTCTGTGAAGGATCATATTCTTCCATCTATAGCTAGTCTTAAAACTGCATTTCAAATGTTCTCTACTATTAGGAACACTTTTGAAATCAATAATACTAGTAGAATGATAACTTTAAAGCAAGATCTTCTATACATAAAAATGAATAATGGGGAATCAATTACGTCCTATTTTCTAAGAATCTCTGAGTTAAAAGATCAACTTGCGACAATTGGAAATCAAGTTGATGACAAAGAACTTAGAATCATAGCATTAAAAGGACTTCCGCTATCTTGGGAAACCTTTATTCGTGGTCTAAGCTCATGCCCTGATCTTCCTAAATTTTAATTACTCAAAAATGAATGCACTCAAGAAGAATCAAGATTAGTTTCCAGAGGATTAAGCATAAATCAAGAGGGAGATATTCAAGTTCTTCATGCTAATTCAAAAGAAAAGAAAGGAAAATTCAAATGTAATAAGAAGGAATTCAACAAGCCATATAAGAAATGAGATTGGTCAAAAGTAAAATGTTTCAAATGTGACAAAATTGGTCACACTCACAACTTCTTCCCTGAATGAAAAATAATTCAAGCAGCCCTAGCAGAAATCAAGGAAGAGAAAGAGGAAAAAGAAGGAAACTTTGCATTTTATCTAGCTCTCTCAAGTGAATTAAACTCAAACAAAAACACCTAGATTATAGACAGTGGAGCATCTCGTCATATTACAAGTTTTAGAGACAAATTTGAAAGCTTCTCAGAATACTCCTCAGAAGAAGTAACCATTGGAGATAATTTTACTAATCCAATTAAAGGTATTGGGTCTTGCCCAATTCATCTAAATTTAGGTATCACTCTCCAACTTTAATTTTTTTTATTCGTACTTGGTATAAAAATAAAATTGGTCTCTATCTCCGGTCTTGCTGATCAAGGATATAGAATCTCCTTTCAAGAGGATAGAGTTCTATCTTGGCCAAAGAACTCCAACATCAAGAAAGCTATATCTATTGTATTTAGAGATGGAAGTTTATATAAACTTTGCAATCAACAAAATTTAGCCCTAAGTCACGAAACATCAAATTATATCAAAATTTGGCATAGGAGACTAGGTCACCTTCATTTCTGTGCATTGTCATTAATAGGGAAAATTGTAAAAGGATTACCTAGTCTCAAATATGATCTCTTAGGAATTTGAAAAGGATGTGCCCTAGGCAAAAACACCAAGAAATCCTTTCCTAAAAGCATTCACAAATCAAAATCTATACTTGAACTTATTCACACAGACCTATGTGGTCCTATGTTTGTACCTTCCCTAAATGGGTGTCTCTATTGTGTAATTTTTATTGATGAATTTTATAGAAGAAATTGGATCTACTTCCTCAAACAAAAGGAATAAATTAAAGTATTATCAAAATTCAAAGAATTCAAAGGTCTAGTAGAAAACCAGTCTAGACAAAAAATAAAAACTCTAAGATCAGACAATGGACGTGAATACATCTCTAAAATTTTCAAAGATTTTTTCATTACTATTGGGATTAAGAGGGAGTTTTTTGTACCATATAATCCTCAATAGAATGGAGTTGTAGAATGTAAAAATAGATCAATTATTGAATCAGCCAGAGCAATGATGCATGACCAAAATCTTCATACTTCTTTTTGGGCTGAAGCATCTAACACTGCAATTTATATTCAAAATAGATGTCATCATTCAATATTAGAAAACACCACTCCTGAATAAGTATTTAAGAGTATCAAACCAGATCTAAGTCACCTAAGAATATTTGGGCGTCCTATTTATATTCATATTCCTAAAGAGAAAAGAACAAAACTAGAACCATCTAGAAAGAAGGGAATACTCATTGGATACAGTGAAACAACCAAATGCTACAGGATCTTGTTATAATAAATTTAGAATAACTGAGAGGGGGGGTGAATAAGTTATCCTCAGGTCCAAATGTGCCCATATAAAAATTTATACCACTTCAACAACTTAGATTTGCTCGGCAGCAATCAACAAAAAAAGTGTGCAGTTTACTGCACTAGTGAAATAAGCTTACACAAACTTAACAATAAAAAACAACATAAACATTCACACATTTTGACACCATGATTTAACGTGGAAACCCAATATGGGAAAAACCACCAGTAACATGCTACCAAAATTTTAGTCTTCTGAAGTGAGCTTTGTTAGGAGCCAACCCTGTTTAAGGTTAGAAAACACACTGTCAAATGTGACCTGGTTAAAGGATTTAATCACCCTGTCAGGAGTGGCCTTTTTAGAGGACTTAGAAAATTTCAATCTGAATGTCACCTTGCTCAAAGGATTTATACAATTAATATTAGGTCAACTTGGTTAAAGGATTTGAACTAATACAATGGTTAGAAAGTAATCAGCAGGTGTCATCTGATACATACAACTTACTTTACAAATCCAGATCCAATTTCAGTTCTAATGCTAATTCACTGAGTGACCTCCAGTTTCATATGAAACTTTAGATCTGATTGGAAATCCATCAAGCAATCTCTCTCTACTTCTCTTCTCAACCTTCTTTGCTAGGTCTTTCCAATAAGTCAATTAACCATGCAATACTCTTGCATAAAAATTCTCCTTACACTTGGATACCATGACAATAACTTCTGTAGGTTATATTATACCTCTTCATCTAGGTTAGATAGATCTTTTGCCACTTAATCAAGATCGTAGATCTTAGGTTAGGTCAGATCCAATGGATCCTTCCATCATTACATTTTATTTACTTCTCCAATACAATCATTAATTAAACATTGAATCCATGGGCTAATAACAGTTTCCCATGCATTAAATGAGTGTGGACCAATCTTAATTAACAATAAATATCCCAATAAATTCAACTATTTCGGCCAGAGATCTCAAATCTCATCAATTACTAAAATACTGTTGCTCGGTTTTCTCTGTCTCCCTCGGCATTTCACTGGCACTCGTCATCATATTTTATTTTCTCGACATCACCTTTCAGTTTGCTTAGCATCAACTTTGCTTTGCTTGGCATCGACCTTTTAGTGAACTATCAGTGAAAGATAAACAACATATCACTTTGCCAAAGTGCCAAATGATCAAGTACCCTGTTGTATACTCATAACTCAACCTTTTCCTCGGTCTTCTTGTTATCCTATTCTTCAAATCTTCATCAATCAATAGATATGGTAGTCAAACATATAGCAATAGTCTCACCAGTTAAGGTTTGATATCGATGACAAAATAAAAATTGTCTACATTGTAGCAATATTTCCAACAATCTCCCTCTTTGACATTGATGGCAATACTAAATTGTAAAACAATAATTTCCAAGCAAAGTTACCATACAATCCAAAAAGTGCGTGTGTTCCTTGATATGAACAAATCTTCATTAATGTCTTTATCTTCATTCTGACTCCCTCTATGTCTATAATCACACTGAAATGTTTTATATTGCTTGTTCAGCTCCCTCTTTCAGTAATATCTCCCTTATATTTGTTGTTTTTATCAATAATTTGTTTTAGCAATTATCTCCCTCTTTGACAACAATGCCAAAGATGTTGACATCTTTATTATGTGGATTCATCTTGTTCTAATCTTTGTATCATGTTGTTCCTATCATCTTTGTTTATGACTGATCTTCTTTTCTGTTCTTGTCTTCTACTTCACAATTTTTAGGTAACATCCTAAAAATGTGACTCATTGTGAATCAATGTGTTAAGTATTCTGACTAAAACATTTGATGCAATAGTACCATTCATAACTAGTTATCCTCTGCTAGGGGAATCACCCCCAATTTACCTCTTAGATACTCATGAGCATCCTTGTGTAATGCTTTTGTAAATATGTCTGCCAACTATTCCTTAGTATGTACATATTCCAGTCTCACTTCCTTGTCTTGAACTAGATCCCTCAAGTAATGATACTTGATATCTATTTGTTTTGTCTTAGAGTGCATTATAGGATTTTTAGAAATATTAATGGCACTCGTGTTATCACAATATATGATGACTGGTTTTGTGATCTCCTACTTCATACCTTTTAGGAGTATCTTCAACCACACAATGTTTGAACAATTAACTACTGCTGCCACATACTTGGCTTCAGTTGTAGATTGTGAGGTGCAATTTTGTTTCTTTCTTGTCTAGGGAACTAATCTTTTCCCCAAAATAAATGCTCCTCCTATGGTGATTTTTCTATCATCCACATTACCAGCCCAGTCAGAATTGGTATAGATTATGAGTTAAAACTTGTCATTCCTTTTGTAATATAGGCCATAATCTTCTGTACCTTTCAAATATCTCAGAATTCTTTTTACTGCCATTGTATGTGTCTCTTTTTGATTAGCAAAAAATCTAGCAAAAATTCCAACTGCTATTGCAATATCAGATCTACTGTGTACAACATATTGAAGCTTACCAATCATTGATCTGTATAGTGTTTGATTTACCTCTTTTGTATCATCATTCTTTGTCAACTTCTGTCCAGTAGCCATGGGTGTACTCACTGGTTTTGAATCTTCCATACCAAAAGTTTTCAGTATCTCCTTGACATATTTTGATTGAGTAATATAGATACCATTCTTCATTTGATGTATTGTAAACCAACAAAGAATTTTATCTCACCAAACATAGACATTTCAAATTTAGTTTGCATCTCTTTTACAAATGATTTACATATCATATCTTGTCCACTGAATATGATGTCATCAACAAAAATTTCAGCCAATAAAATTCCTTTACCTTGCTCTATTTTCAAATACAGACTGTTGTTGTCATTTGTTCTTGCAAATCCAATCTTTATCAGATTATTGTGCAATCTTTCATATCATGCTCTGGGTGCTTGTTTCAGTCCATATAATTCCTTGTGCAATCTGCAAACCATGTTCCTTTTCTTGGGTAAACAAATCCATCAGATTGTTCAATATATACTTCCTCTTCTAATATCCCATTTAGAAATGCTGACTTCACATCCATTTGATAAACTTTAAATCCTTTGTAGGCTGCATATGCAAGTAGAGTTCTTACACCTTCCAATCTTGCA
>MU224323.1:1945074-1965787 GCA_018584345.1 Thuja plicata | reverse complement strand
ATCAGATCACATGGGTTACTCCACCCATCTCTCCAGTCCACATGGGTAACTTGACCCACCTCTCCAGTCCACATGGGTAACTTCACCCACCTCTTCAGTTCAAAAAGGTAACTCACAATTATCTCTTCAGTCAACCAAACTGTGTCTCCTCTTTACAAATTGAAGAGGTGGAGTTTACTGTTGGCTTCTCCAGTTCCCTTTGATCTCAACCGTTCATCTCCCTATCTCTGGGATTGATCTCAACCGTTCATTTCATCCTCAATTCCTATATAATAAACCCTTCATAACTATTTGAAGGATCCAAGATTTCAAGCTCTCGTGCACCATTACTATGTCAATTTGGTTCTAGCATTCAAGCCATCTTGCAATCACACACTCATTTCAATTAGCAAATTCTCGACACTTCTCAAGTCATAGACGCTGCCCACACCAATACTGAGCATCAAGAACATTGTTTCGGAAGGAGTAGAGAGAGACGATAGAAGCTTCAAGCACTTTGGTGTTTGCATTCATTTGTTTTCCTTTCTTGTGCTTGTACATTTTATTGGTTATCCTTCAAGTTATTCATTCTAGTAGTATTTGTGTATTGGATTTATATCATTTGTAAAACCTTTGCTACTAACCCTCGCCTTTGGAAATCTTGGGAACCATGAATCACAAAAGGAGGTGTACATTTTGGTGAACCTGACATGATCAAATAGCCCGATTATCTTTTACAGATGACAAATAGAATTGAGAAACCACGACCGTATGATCGTAAATCTAAAAATTTGTATTTTTTTCGATATCTGTGTTATTTCGTGATTGCTGGTATTTTTCCGCACTAGATGAAATTATGTCACAATTGACTGGTTTAATACCACAATCGATTGTAGGTTTCTGCATTTCTTTTCTGTCATCTTCTGGGTCTCTATCTTTTCTATAGTTTGCCACAATTGATCCACTGGTACCGCAATCAGAAGAATTGTACCGCAATTGACAGATCTAGATCGCAATTGACCAATCTAGACCGCAATTGATTGTGCTTTGCCACAAGTGAAAGTGTTTTTCTGCAATTGATATTTTTAGAGTGCAATCACCTGTTATTTACCGCAATTTCCAGTGCATTACCGCAATTGCTTGCAAAATTTCTCATTAGGTCCAAAATTCTCTATCTTGCAATCTAAAAATCTGATAGTTTCTTTATTTTTCTGTTGGACGATGAGTTCCCATGAACAGGAAGGGTAAGTTGCTGGTGAGTATCATGCATTGTTTCAAAGTTACATATAATCTCATTTTGCAAAAATCCTTTTTATACTAACTTGTTTAAACAAAGCAAACTAAAAGAAATTCACTTGTCGATTTGGGTTTAAAAAGAATAGTGTTTTTCAAACATCTCGCATCTCACATTTCAGATTTGGGCTTAAAATTAACATGGGGACTAAAATTGAACAAGGTAAAAAATCTCTCAAATTGGTGCATTAAAATTGAACAAGCAATCAACACCTACTTTTGGGCTTAAAATTGAACACTTGTGCTTGTATGGTGGTGTAGCTTAGTTCACATTTCAAACTTTTGAAGCTTAATTGATTTACCTTGTGTCTTGAGCTTTGGGTGCACTTCCACAAACTGTTAGATTAGAAACCTTTATACCTTTTAGAAAGGCCTGTCCAGCGAATGCGCTTCTTTCTCAGAGAATGACCTTAAACCGGTAATCCTTCTGATTGGTATATAAACAAGGCGTGAACCAAAGTTTCATCTTATCTAGCCAAGCTCGAGCGAGGTGTGTTGGTGATAGTCTAGATAGGGTGAATATCCCTAAGGAGCTAGCGTGATAAACTAGGCTCTTAAGTGAGTCACACCCATACAAACCAATTGGATAGATGTCATGGACCCTTACTACAACCTTGTTAATTAGAGGCCAACCCAATTTACCTCGGAACATGTACCTTATTATAGTGCAAGGGGTTGCAAAATTTCCCCCCAAGATTCCCAACATATGTGTCCCACAGTATTTGTGTAGTGAAAGAGATCTTCACTCCATGGCAACAATACCTGGAAATGGCAAAAACACGGGCACCTACGTCATGGACCTTCGTGTCCTAGTAGTGTGACAATTGCTGTGTGAGCTAACAAACATTCAAGCATTGGGCCTACAACATTGTATTCTGAAGCCATTGAACTAGATTAATCTGACTGTTCATTGTTGAGACCTCGTGATAACCTTGCAACTTGAAAAAGTTGTAGAACATACACATTATTAGTCTTTATTCTTCAAAACATAGTGTTTCTCATGCTTGTTTCTTTGATCAATTTTTGAAAATGCAAAACAAAACATCCAACTATCAAAATGAGTCATACATGTTAAAGTCTAGGGTGGTCAACGTCAACTGTCTTGCAAATCAGAAGCATTATTCTAAAAAATATCAAAATTGTCAAGCAGTGATACCCATCTTTTAGTCTTTTTGAGACTATTTCTCATTTACAAAAATTGCCCGCATTGTGCTGCAATTGAAGGAAGTCTGCCACAGTTAACTTATTTATTGCCGCAATCATCTTGTTTATTACCACAATCAGTGATAACATTCTGTAGTCGACCATACACTTTGCCGCAATCGGTGGAGTTTTGCCGCATTTGACCAGAGATATTTTACACCTGTTTTAATCTAAAAACCTTGAGAGAACTCTTCATTTAGTGTCCAAAACTAGTGTCTATCCTAGGAAAATGTGAAGAACATTGTGTGAATCTCTAAACATTAAAGATCATCCCTTCTCTATAAAGTATGATTATTGTCAAAAACATTGTTAGTTTGAAAGCTCAGACTCGAAATACCTTGATCTCATCATATCAAACATAATTATCTTTATCAAAGTGACTTTTGTCCAAGGCAAAGGTTGACAAAACTTATCTTTTTACATCATCACCACTTTGAGATTGAGATATATCAAAATCTATCCTTAGAATTACCCTTGTCCAAGACATAACTCTGACTTCCTTAGAAAGGATTTTTCTTCCTTGTTTTCTTTATATCACTTGTTTTAGTTACAAAACCTGGACCAAACTATGTCTCAAACACCTCATGGAGGGCCTTACGCAAGGTCTAAGGCTTGAGCACAACCTGATGAGTCATATATCAACAGATTCCCCGCTTGGTAAACAAAGCAAGAGAATGATCCTTTCTTAAATACCAGTTCTACTTTGTTCCTTGAACAACCCCGTGGGGTGGCTCTTTTCCAAAATATCACAGAAGAGGAACTAGAGGATATAGAGCAAGATGCTTATTCCACACAAGTATTTGACACTATTGTAGAGAGGAATCTTGAATGCTTCTTAGCCATGCTGATAAAGAAGGGAGTAAAACTCCCTGCTGAATTCATTGTATCAACCATATGGCCTGAAAACCCTCTCATAGGTTAAAACACTACTCAGCCTCCTTAGATATTGTTGGTGGTGTCTCAAATCTTCCCACCATTGGTATTAACCACATTGACATAGATGATACCTAGTCAAACCAATGGCACAAACCAGGCTAGCTCATCTTCCACTCAAAGCATGAAAGACTTGCAATTGAGTACACATGTGGTTACTAGTATGCTCCCACCTTTGGTCACATGGTTGGGGCAATCAAGATCTCAAGCTATGCCTTCCATCACACCAAACATCAACTGTTCTGAAACTATGTTGTTGTTGCAGTAAACTCATACTAGTCTTGGGATCATCACCTCATGCCCACAGGGATCCATCCCTGCATGTACGACTTACAGTTAATGCCCACCCAAGGCTACACCTCTACCCATTTTGACATCAATCCAACCTCTACAACAACAAACCCAACTATAGTTGCCTCAAAACCAACCTCTGAAACAACAAACCCAACTTCAGTTGCCTCAAATCCAACCTCTGTAACAGCAACCCCAGCTTTAGTTGCCTCAAATCCAACCCCCACAATGGCAAACCCAGCTTTAGTTGCCTCAATTCCAACCTCAGCAGCAACAATATCAACCCCGACAGTATCAACCCTAATTTCAATCACAACAGCAAATGCATCAAAACCCACCATGGGCTACTCATGTGCCCCCATTTCCAAATCACTCGACGGGAAACCAATATCAAGTCCCCAGGATGAAATCCTATGTTCCTACTCAAGGGAAATAGAGGCATAGCCTCATACCCACTACAGCACAGAGGAACATCCTCACACACCAAATTCAATATCAAATGGACATTTTAATGCAACAAATACAAACCCTTCAAACCCAAATGATGGATATGCAAAATCAGGGGCAAACTAAATCCTACACCGCCAAGGACTTATACCCATACCCCTTTGACCATTCTCTCCACATGTCTCCATTCCCAAATCACTTCTCAGTACTAAAATTTGACAAATATAGGGGCAATACCAACCCTATTGAACATATCCAAGAGTTTTTTGCTAGTTGCATCAAATTTTCCCATGATGAGACATATTTAATGTGACTATTCCCACAAAGCTTGGCCAAACCAGCAATGGAATAGTTCTCACATTTACCTCATGGCATTCAGTCTTGGGGTGAACTGGCTGAAAAGTTCATAGCTCACTTCCATCATAACATCAAGCGCAAGGTCAACATCAAGGACCTTTGTGATATCAAACAAAAGGATGGAGAGTCTTTTATGAAGTTCCTATAGAGATGGAGGAATACGACAAATTGCATAACATATGATGTGCCCAAACAAGACCTAATAGTCATGTTCATTGACAATCTAATCCCAGACATGTCATTCACAATAGAATTACAGTTATCTCTGAAATTCACACAACTCATCGAACGAGGAGTTTGTTGTGAGCAGAACTTACTCAAACGAGGAATCCTTGCAGATCCAACACAAACAAATACAAACAAAAATGCAACGGACAAAGCTAAGTGGTGGAACAAAAACAAGATTGTCACCAATGATGGTGTCATTGACGTGAAGACAATCAACTATGCACAACCCAAGGTGTCACTGCAAGGCGCACTTGTGGCCAACCAAAAAACCACAGGGCCCACTCAACAAGCATACACCCAAAACCAACCTCCCCCTGTACAAGCGGCCGCTATGTCAAATAGTCAACAACAGAATCAATGCAGACCACAGTTTCAATTATAGAAATGAGATTTCATACCATTAGGAGAGCTGATAGAATCAACTTTAAGCAATTTGATACAATCCAACACTATCACTCTTCCAAAAATTAGGGACTTTGAACAGGATGTAAAAAAATTGAAGGTGGTATAATGACAATGATTTCTATGAGTTTCATCGGGTGAAAGGGCATAAAGTATCTAACTGTTGCCTATTGAAACACGCTATCCAAGAAATGATTGACACAAGGGCCATTGATGTGACAAATAACCAAACCAAAGACACAATTGATCACACTATCTTCAATGATACCTTTCATGATCACAACAAGGGAAAAGCCTCTGGGTCTGGTGGACAGGCAAAGCAAGGCAACTATACATATGCCAACAGTGATAATGTTATCAATTGCCTCAATCCTTCAGATAGCCATGTGGCTACAATCACTATCAAAGACCAAGGTAACAAATATGTTGTAACAATGCGTCATGCTAGAGTCATCTTGCAAGGAGTACCATCCTCATCTACTATATCTGCCAATCCTAAAGCAAATTCAGATCCACAACCAAGTATCGTGGATCAAATAAAGCACACACCTGCCCAGATCTCCATGTTTGACCTATTGCGCATATCTCCATAGCGTAGACTGGCACTTGACCAAGCCCTTTAGAACACAGCTGTCCCAAGGGACATAACACATGAGAGCTTCCAAATGGTGGTTAACCATATAGCTACTAACAAACATGCCACATTCATAGACCGTGATGTGCCACCGCATAAACCCCTGCATAATGATCCTTTACACTTATTGGTCCAGGTCCACAAAAGTGCTATCTGTAGGGTCCTTGTTGATGGTGGAGCTAGGTTAAACATCTATACTTTAAAGTTAATCAAGCAACTGGGCTATTCAGAATCAAGCATTGATGTCAAAAGGGGGATAAATATCAGAGCTGATGATGAAGAGGAAAGGTCCTCTAAAGGTATTATCATTCTACCTGTCCGTATCGGTCCAGTGGTCAAAAACAATCCCTTCTATATCCTAGATCTTGAGTTGGGATACAACATGATACTAGGGAGACCCTGGATACATGAAATTTAAGCCATACCTTCAACGTACCATCAATGCATCAAGTTCCCACACTAGGGAGAGGAAATCATCATAGAGGGAGATTCCAATCCTTTCCAATACTGTAATGTAATCCAAATCAATAATGATAACAAAGTACCCTCAAACCAAGATGCCAGCATCCCATCCTCTTCAGATTCAAATCCTAAGGATGTCACACAAACAACAGGAAAGATAGCCATTAACCAAGATGAGAGTATCCCCTCCTCTTCAGATTCAAATCCTAAGGATGTCACACAGAAAGTGGGCAAAATATCCATCACTGACATAGGTTGTGGTGAGTACAGATATGAAGAGGCTTTCACCATCACACACATGCCTCAGATCCTGAGAACTTATGGCATGCCACAACCTGTTATTATAATAGAAACTCAGCAGCCTATTCTATTCAGATGTCCACCCACAACCTTTGTCAGATGGGGAGACATAGTAGAAGAAAATCCATTTGAACAAGATATCAGTATATGGTTATACCAAGATCCACAAGAGATAATCCAACAAACCCTACCCCTGTCAAACTATGGTAATGGTTATACAATGTTACAAAGATTTGGGTATGATGGTACAACCAGCCTGGGGGAAAGACAACAAGGCATAATGGAATTGTCTCTCCCGCCAACCCATAGAAACAAGAGAGGGTTAGGCTATGGGCAACCAAGAGCCGGTCCTATAATCCATGACATCCAAATTGATTAGGAACAAATAGCAGAGATGCACCAGGGGCACAAAACAAAACATGTCTTGATAAGCAACATACTAGCACAGTTGTTGCTCGCCAAAGAGGGAACCACACAAACCCAAATAGACCTCCACATAGAAATTGATGATAATGAAGGAAGTGAGACATCTGACGAGTGTTCTATTGAGACTAACTCCCATGAGTATGAGTGGAGATCCCTTCATGACTCTGAACTGTCAATCCTAGATTATTCCCCTTGGTCAAACACTATCATAAACCTAGAAGACTTATTTGACCAACTGTCCATTGCCAAATAACCCTGCATAGATAAGCATGTCATTTATCAAACCTCAAGTGGTGCGTCCACATCATAGTCTAGTTTTGTAGGAACCATATTTTTAGTCCCTTTCAGTCAACTAGAGTCAGAAAACCATGAAAGTATCTATCTTGTACACCTGGAGCTAATAGAGTGGGATCAACAAGGACCCCCTGATTTAGATGTCTTTGAGAACAATGAGTCTATTGCTGATTTCATGGGACTTAGGGAAGGCATTCGATCAGGAGACCACAAGGTAGACTTCTCCATTGACCTCGACAAAGCGGCATATTTTGGGGAGGAAGCTCCTTGTTCTAGTCCATAAGAGAAAAAAGAACAAAAAAATGATAAAAAGCTAAAACAAGACGTATCTTCTAGCAAAAACCTCACTGAGGCGCTAGAAGATGGAAAGAAGGAACTCCTCCCCTTGACAGAGGAAAAATTGGCATTACTAGCAGAAGAAATAGAGGAAGTCAATTTGGGAGATGACAAGAACCCAAAGAACATATACTTGGCAAAATCACTCACCCCTGAGGAGAGAGAATAGTTTATCAACTTCTTTAAAGCAAGGATGATCAATTTCACATGGTCATACTAAGATATGCTAGGGTTAGATCCAAAGCTAGTACTGCACCATCTCTTGTTGCTACCCAATGCCAAACCTATCAAGCAGAAGCTGAGAAAGATGCATCCCCATGTTGCATTGCTAGTCAAGGCAAAAGTGAAGAAGCTCATGGATGCTAAGTTCATAAGACCTATACCATATGCAGACTAGATATCTAACTTGGTGCCAGTTACAAAGCACATTGGTTAGATATGGATTTGCACAGACTTCAGAGATCTCAACATAGCTTGTCCCAAGGATGACTTTCCCTTACCCAACATTTATATGATAGTAGATCTAACCACTGTACATCAAATGCTATCACTCATGGATGGCTTTTCAGGGTATAATCAGATAAGGATCGCACCAGAGGATCAACATAAAACAACTTTCACATGTCCTTGTGACACTTACTATTGGAATGTCATGCCATTTGGTCTCAAGAATGTTGGTGCGACATATCAAAGGGCTATGACAACAATATTTCATGATCTCATCCACAAAACAATGGAAGACTATGTGGATGACATACTAGCCAAGCCAATGATTCGCAAGGATCATCTACAAGTATTGGGACTAATCTTTGACAGAATGTAGGAATTCAAGGTCCGTCTAAACCCAAATAAATGTGCATTCGGTGTCACAGTAGGAAAGCTACTGGGGTTCATAGAGTCACATAGAGGCATCGAAGTAGACCTAGAGAAAGTCAAAGCAATATTGGACATGCCTCCACCATCGAACCTGAGGCAACTAAGAGGGTTACAAGGAAGGCTCCACTCAATCAGGTGCTTTATAGCTCAACTAGCAGACAAGTTCCACCCATTCCAATATCTACTACACAAATACGTGAAATTCATATGGACCGAGCAATGCGAACAAACATTCCAAAAATTCAGGGACTACCTCCTCAAGTCTCCTATATTGGTGCCACCAGTCCAAGGTAGACCATTGCTTCTATATATCTCAACAATGAAGTCAGCATTATGTGCACTCTTGGCACAACATGATGACACAGGTAATGAAAGGGCCATCTACTATCTAAGAAGAACATTGGTTGGATATGAGCTCAACTATATGCCAATTGAAAAGTCATGCCTTGCAGTTGCCTTCACTTCCCAAAAGCTAAGACATTATATGTTGAGTCACCAAACAGAGTTGATTGCACATATTGATTCTTTAAAGTACCTCCTAAGCAAAGCAGCGCTCACCAAATGACTTGCGAAGTGGGTAATGATCTTAAGTGAGTTTGACATTGAGTACATAGATAGAAAGGATATCAAAGGGAAAGTGATCATGGAACAACTAGCAGAGGCACCCATTCAGGACCATCAGCCTATTATTTCCAACTTTCCTGACAAATCTATTATGAAACTACAACCAATGATCGAGGTATGGAAACTCTATTTTGATGGGTCGTGCATGAACCATGGTGCAGGGGCAGTGATAGTGCTTATCACTCTAGATCATGATACAATTCCAAAATCTTTCAGACTCAAGTTCCCCTACACAAACAACATAGCAGAATATGAAGCACTAGTCATTGGTTTAAAGATAGCAATTCAATGGAGAACCAAGAACCTTAAAGTCTTTGGAGATTCACAGTTGGTCATCAGCCAAGTCAACAATGATTATATGACCAAAGATGAGAAGCTCATACCATAGAGAGCACAGATGGAAACACTACGCACAAAGTTCCATTACATCTTCTTCGAGCAAGTCCCACGAGCACAAAACAAAGCTACAGATGCAATGGCTACCATAGCATCATTTATTGATATGACAGGCAACGAAACAAGATTCCAGTTTCTAGTAGAGAAACTCTTGGTGCCATCACATCAAGCATCCATCACAGAAACAACATGCATCCTTGTTGGTCCTGAAAACCCATGGTACCAAGATATTTATAACTACCTCCAAAATAGTGTCTTACTTCCCAACTTGTCTAGGAACCAGAGAAAGTCCCTCATCCGACAAGCTTCTAGGTATACCATCCTCTCAACTAATTTATATAGACAAAGTCTAGATGGAATGCTACTACGATGTCTCACTTCCACCAAATCCCAGATAGCTTTGTACGAGGTACATGAAGGAATTTATGGAACCCACAAAGGTGGAAACAACTTAGCTAAGAAGATCATCCGCATGGGATACTATTGGCCCACAATAGAGACAGATGCACACAAACATGTGCAAAGGTGTAGAAAGTGTCAGATTCATGGAGACCTCATCCATGCACCAGCCTAAGAATTAAATCCTATCACATCGCCATTGCCATTTTCCATGTGGGGATTTGACCTAGTGGGAAAAATTACACCTTCTTCAGCAAATGGACACAAATACACCATAGCAGCAACATAGTACTTCACCAAGTGGGTGGAAGCAATTCCCCTCACTTACATAACTTGAAAGCAAATAGAAATGTTCATACTTAACCACATTATCTGTCGATACGGGATCCCTCAAACTATCCTGATAGATCATGGTACACCTTTCCAAAACAAGGACGTTGAAGAGATATGCGAACAATTCCATATCAAGCAAGGGTTCTCCTCATTTTATTATCCTCAAGGGAATGGCCAAGCCGAAGCTACAAACAAGACAATCTTGAAAATCTTGAAGAAAATAATGAACAAATCAGGGCGAGACTGGCATTTACAGCTTAGTCCCGCATTATGGGCATACAAAACTAGTGTGAGAACACCTACAGGAGCCACTTCTTTCTCCCTAGTGTATGGATCAGAGGCGGTATTACCCCTTGAATTGGAAATCCCATCCCTAAGGATATCATTGAAGAACCTGATTACAGATGAGGACTATAGAGTAGCAAGGCTCAGTGAACTGGAGTTACTAGATGAAATAAGATAGCATGCCTTCAATCACTTACAAGGCTATAATAATCGCCTTAGAAGAAACTATCATAAGAAGGTGAAGCCACAAACATTTAAGGTAGGAGACCTTGTCCTCATGGAAAATCAAAAGAACCAAGTAGAAAGAGTCAAACCTAGAAAGTTTGAGCCTAACGGGCTAGGCCCATTTGTCATTATCAGCTCTACTTAGAGTGGGGTATTCATACTGGTGACACCAGAAGGATATCAGCTCCTAGGATACATCAACAACATGCACCTCAAGAGATTTTACCCTTGAAGACTCTATGGTTAAGGCACCTATCCACATATCTCAAAAATACCAAAAAAATTAGAAAATACAAAATGTTACCTTGGTGAAAACTTGGCAAACAGGCGCATTGGTGACAAAAAAAATAAAATAAAAACAAAGAAAGCAAAAAAAAAGTAAAGAGAAACAAAATCACCCTCTCAGTGAAAACCTGGCAAATAGGCGCTATTGAGTTGGTACCTTGGTGAAAATCTGGCAAACAGGCACCAAGTGTCCAAATCTAGCTTCACCATCAATGAACTCCAAGATCAAAAGCTTGAGCACATTTCAAATGCAAGACTGGCTACCTAAGCTATATCCAAAAGCACACTCCCCTCTGAGCACCAAGCACTTACCCATGGTTAAATACTGGTCCACCAAACTAGGGGGTGATTTAAAATGTCCTAAAAAAATCCCAAAAAATGGAAAACTCATCAAAAATTCTAAAAAGATCAAAATGTCCTGAGAAAATCAATCTTCATCAAAAACATTCAAAAAATTGCAAAATCCCAAGCAATAAAACCAACTCAATTATCAAGAGAGCAAAGGGCAATCACGCCTAGTCAATCAATGTCACAATCATGATCTTTGCGAATCAGCATTGGGCTCATTTGACATAGCTTTATCAATCTATCAAATCAATCAGCAAGCAACTAGCGACCAAGCCAATCTATCAATTGTCACAATCATGAGCTTTGCAAATCAGTATGGGGCTCATCTGACACAGCTTGATCAGCTGCCAACATGATCACAATCAATCAATCAAATCATATCATTCATCTTACACAGTGATGGATACACTCAAACTAGATAGGTCAGTCTTATATGAGTAATCTATTACTAAAACCAGACACACTCATTCCAAAGAGTCGAGCCAATCAAGAGAATCCAACTGCATCGAGGAACCATCCAAAAATGTTGACTAGGTTAGTCAGTCGGTCAGATGTCAGTCTATATTTTGTGGTTATATTATTATGGTACTCAAGGATCCACCATGTGAGGAGAGTAGTTATGATAGATCATGACTTATTTTCTTTGATTGCTGTCTGTTGAATGTTCACTTTGATTTTAGGGCCATGACGATTTAGGATAAATGCGGTAGGCACTGTCACTTATCTGGCAGCCACGTAGTTCCACGATCTGAGCTTAACCCTAGGAAAGAATTGGGAATTCCTTCTCTTTTATTTGCTTATTTGGTTTATAGAATCAAGAGCTTGCAGCGCTATTCAAATGGACTCTGAGTGTGTTGGAGTTCTATCTTGGTTTCTATGGTCTTTCCCTTTATGTTGCAATCAAGAGATCATGATGCTATCTAGATGGACTCTAGGGGTGTAGGAGTTCTATCTTGTTTGCTTTGGCTTTCCCTTTCAGAATCAAGAGCTCACAGTGCTATTCAGATGGACTTTGAGTGCGTTGGAGTTCTATCTTGGTTTCTATGGTCTTTCCTTTTATGTTACAATCAAGTCTTCATGATGTTATCCAGATGGACTCTAGGGGCGTAGGAGTTCTATCTTGTTTTCTTTGGCTTTCCCTTTCAAAATCAAGAGCTCGCGGTGTTATCCAGATGGACTTTGGGTGCATAGGAGTTCTATCTTGGTTTCCTTGTTTCAGTTTATTCAGAGGACAAATCTGTATCCAAATGGTCAATATTTGGGTGAACTAGGTTCTCTTTCTATTCAATCTCTCTACTCCTTCCGCTATCAAGAGGTCGTGGTGGTATATGATCTGGATACACTGGACTCTCTTCAGAATTTCAGAAAATACAAAAAAAGATGCAATGATGACAAAAATTGGAAATAGGGGCAGCGACTTGGGACACTCATCCTTTCTATCAAATCATATCTATCAAAAAAGAAAGAATTTCCTTTCTATCATTCCATATCTATCAATCAATCCTAGAGATCACATTCCAAACTAACTTCCTTATAACTAACACATGCATTACTCAAATTTTTTTTGCATGGTAGATAACATTCATTTATTGCATAAGAAAAATCTAAAACATGTGCATAGTAGATCATATAATCAATGCATCCATCATCAATTACATCATAACTAACATAGGAATGCACTCAACATCATCATATAGTGATTCACATTTTCAACAAATTAATGCTCATCTGACGCATTTTCTATGCTTAATTTGTTGAAGGGGCATATGGTTCACTTGTTATCACTGGGGCAGGATCAAATCTGAAAATTCTTTGACACACTGCAACAAGTCACATCGCATCAAAGAGGGGAAAATGTAGACACCCAAAAATGGACAGGTTTGCGACTTTACATTAAAAACACTAATTTTCATCTATTAATTAATGGTTTTTTAATCATTAATTAATCATCTATTTTCCTCTAAATTCATTCCCCAAATCATCTAATCAAATTCCCAAAATTAATTAAATAATTAATTTTATTTAATTAATTAACCTTAATTGATTAATTACCATTAATTAATTAATTAAACTCAATTTCCTATAGTTAAATTCAAATATTTAAAATTTACTAATTAAATTCTTCCAATTAAATTAATTTAATTTCATTCAATAAAGCAATTCTAAATCAAAAAGAATTCAATTATCTCACATGTTGAAAACTTTAATTAAATAGTCATTTATCTTCAAAGAGATAACTCCAATCAGATCACATGGGTTAATCCGCCCATCTCTCCAATCCACATGGGTAACTTCACCCACCTCTCTAGTCCACATGGGTAACTTCACCCACCTCTTCAGTTCAAAAAGGTAACTCACAATTATCTCTTCACTCAACCAAACTCTGTCTCCTCTTTACAAATTGAAGAGGTGGAGTTTACTGATGGCTTCTCTAGTTCCCTTTGATCTCAACCGTTCATCTTCCTATCTCTGGGATTGATCTCAACCATTCATTTCATCCCCAATTCCTATATAATAAACCCTTCATAACCATTTGAAGGATCCAGGATTTCAAGCTCTTGTGCACCATTACTATGTCAATTTAGTTCTAGCATTCAAGCCATCTTGCGATCACACACTCATTTCAATTAGCAAATTCTCGACACTTCTCAAGTCATAGACGCTACCCACACCAATACTGAGCATCAATAACAACGTTTTGGAAGGAGTAGAGAGAGATGATAGAAGCTTCAAGCGCTTTGGGGTTTGCATTCATTTGTTTTCCTTTCTTGTGCTTGTACATTTTATTGGTCATGCTTCAAGTTATTCATTTTAGTAGTATTTGTGTATTGGATTTATATCATTTATAAAACCTTTGCTACTAACCCTCTCCTTTGGAAAGCTTGGGAACCACGAATCATGAAAGGAGGCGTACAGATAATATTTATAAAATTTAAGAGATCCTTCTTTATACATCTCTTCATTAATTAAATTCTTAGCTTTTGTAATGTATCCTCTTCAAATTTTACATTTGATTAACTTTGTGTTTTTTTATTATTATCTAGATTTACATCTCTAAGATATTGTATAATTTTATCTAAACTCCTTATTTTGATGTAGAGAATCCTATAATTAGATCTATCTACTCTTGGCCTAAGCTCCTAATATTTCCTACCACATATTCTAACGTGACTAATTTATGCAATTAGCCATTAGAAGTGAAATGCATAGTTTACACACAACATACATTCCAAGAAAGTAAAAAATGTTTTATGGATAAAAACACATTTCTCCAAAATGATTTTAATGCACAAGTTCCAAATTCTGAAAAGAAATGATGTTTTTCTTCTTAAAAATTTTCTTAGCGAAGTTACTCCATTAATGAATCTTCAAACTTTCTTGAAAATATAAACATCAAATCTCATATAATAACTACCCTCTTTCCTCAATCTACACATAATTGAAAAATTAATATTTTAATTTTATGATAGTTTTTTAAAAGTTTGGGTTCCAAATAATTTTATCTTATTTTTAAAACTAAGAATTAAAACTTAACTAGCTCAAAGAAATTGCACGATCCAAAATCTTAACCAAGAAAACTCATAACACAAATGAAGATAATATAGATCTATATTTTATTTCAAATAATTAATATTTTTTTACAAAAAAAAAGATACACACCTTCAAGAAGTGTTGATAAAGTGAATATATATATGTGTGCATATATACATATGTATATATCTATATATGTACATATATGTATGTGTGTGTACATGTATATTTTATATATGTATATGTACACACAAAAGAAAGCTAATAAACTTACACATTAATCTTATTCTTTACGCTTGATACACATCTAATAAAAAAACCAAATTGCATAATGAAAATATATATTAAATGTCAATTCACTTTATTCCTATAAAACATGACCCAAATCAAAATTCTTTTTCCATTTCCAATTAAAATTAGATATTTTTGAAGGATATATTTCATAATTCTAGAATTCAATATTTTGTATTAATTACTTTGCTTTTTCAATAATAAATAATTTAATATAATAATATTATTAAAGAACATATGTAGTCATTTGCATCTAACAATTGAAAAATACAAATAACTAATCAAAGTCACATAGAATACATGCATAAGAAAAGTTTACAAACAACTAATCAAAGTCACATAGAATACATGCATAAGAAAAGTTTACAGGCAACTGATCAAAATCACCTAGAATACATGTATTTATATGTCTAACACACAAGGGATCTAAAATTATGATTGCCTTAGATATTGGTTTTATATGTTTAATATAAGGCATGCCATTTATTCTAGAGTATGAAAGTATAACAATATTAAACAAACAATTTAATTTTTTTAATAGACCTTCATGCATATTTTACATAGCCATGGACACCTTTATCAATTATTTAATGCATCTTCGAAACATATATAAATAGTCAAGGCATATAGTAAAATCAAATAAATTTTATAATAATATGTCAATTATGCATTACTACAATAATATGATCTGCAATATTTAATTATTTAAGAAAACAATAGTGTAAACTACCAACTTCCATATTATTTAAAAATAAAACAAGTTATATAACTTAAATGTTTAAATATTAACATAAATACAAATCTACATCAACCATAAAAAGGTGGGCCTTAAATATACCATGCATAAATGGTATTATTATGATTGCACATTTTCTCCTAACTTTTAATTTCTTATATTCTTTCTATAAAACTAATGGAAGGGGGCATCCATGTCACTAACAATCATTTTATGAATTACAATATACATTGGTAGATTCATAGGGATTTCCATTTTGAGGGAAAGTTTATTAAATCTTTCACATTTAAAAAAAACCTACTTCCATTTCTACATACTTGGAGTTCATGCAAGTTATACCTAGTGTATGCTTTAAATGTATGACATATACTACTTGCTTTATAATTTTTTGATTGTGTGAGTTTATTATGGTGAGCTTTTGAAAATATCTACTTTTTACACCTCTCACAGCTCAACAAAATCTCTAAAAGACATTTGTAAACATTGCTAGTTTTATAGCATATTTGAACATTAAAATATCAAGGAAAATAGATTCAAACAACAATAGGAAAAAATGAAGTTAACAACTTAAAAACATTCATCTAACTATTTCTTAAAATTTCAACATAGTAACAAATTAAATTTCTACTCTTCTTAATGCCTTTTTTTCATTCTAAATCTAACTAAATATTATATTTAACTTATATAAATTTCAGAACTAGATCTCTTAATTTTAATAATTAAATTATTCCCTCCCCTCCATCTTTCTCTTTCTCTTCCTCTCCCTCTCCTCTTCTTCTCTCATCGCTTCCATTCCATCCCAGCTCTCATAATCTTTCAAATCTATAACAAAATCTATTTAATGAAAAGAAATTGAAATCCAATCCAATTCAATTCATTTATAATTTTTCATTAATATTACATTATAATTTTATTACTATATATATAATTTATTACCTCTTGTCCATCTCCCCCTCTCCATCCCATGTCCACCTCATAATTCAAAAACCAATTGAAATCCAACCCAACCTAATTAATTTATAACCCTCATAATCATTTAAAAGCCTACTGAAATCCAACCCAACCTAAATAATTTATACCTTTATTTAATATTTGTTTATATTATTCATTTATAATTTTTAAAACATATTTAGAATCCTCCAACACTTCACACTATACCCTAATATCCTTTACTACCTCTATACCAAGTAACAAGTCACAATTCCTTTAAATTTACCCTGATTTAATGCAATTACACTTTTGAATTCCGTGAGCCAACTCTAGATTATAATTTTCAGTCCCACTATCATAAATGTTCTACGACATGGATGAATTGTCTCAATTAAGCTCTGAAAGCATTTTGTTCTTTCTTGCTAATGGATGCTGTGTCTCAGGTCACGTCATTTTCCACTTGTCATTTTAATTATAAATTTTGCATTTCAGTCGTCTCCTTCACACAGATTTAGAGGATTCTTGGATTTGAAGTCTCATAATGGCAAGTGGCACTCCGTAGCTCACTACTGATGGATAATGCGTGCGTAGTAAGAAAACGGAACTTATGAAACTGACATGCATGTGAACCTTATATCTTTCAATTCAATCCTCCTCATTCTTTTCAGGGATTGGGTGGAAATTAAAAATGTTGATAATTCAGTTAAAGATTAGATTATGTTTTGGTTAACTAAGAGGGGTAAAATTTATTCGAACAGAAAAGATCTACAAAGCAAGCAAAGCGTCTAGCAGAGAGGACATAATCCTGTCAGCATCTACTAATTGATCAAACATATTGTTGGCATAGTGATAAGTTTGGTTTATCAACATGGTACGTAGCGGGTGAGAATCCCACTAGGTAAAGGGATATATTGTTGGCGTAACGAAACGATGAGTTCCCTCTCCACCATCCGCAAGGAACTGCGTAACCAAAGCCAATAGAATGAATAAATAAAATAAATTTGAATTAGTAGAAACAATGCTAAGAGATTTTCACAATTCATTAAAAAAATGCTATTTATGAATTCAATTGTGTTCAAGAGTTTTCTATCAATGTTTCCCATCACACTTCATGATCACTATTTTAGATTAATATTATAAACTCTGAATGATATCTATCTTGTATTTTTAACTGCCTTGATTCGAAAGAAAGAACTAACAAAAACACCAAATACTTTGCAAAGATTCATAAGAAAAAATCTAAGATTAAAAACAAATGGATAATCACTAAGATCTAATTTGAACAGCACCTATCAAAAATTAAAAACAAATGGATAATCACAGAGATGTAATTTGAACAGCATCTATCAAAAATATTTGTGTCCAAAGTTATTTTATTATTATATTTCAATTCATAGACTACTTAAGCTTAGATTTTATTTTTTTATATTAGACTGAAATTTCAATAACAGAATGAAAAAATAGAATATTGTTCATATTATAGAATATGAGAAATGCATGTAGAATGCCTGATTTACAAAAATATCTATATCAAACACACAGTCTCTATGCTTGCCTTGTTTTAAAGAAAAGACTAATAAAAACAACAAACGTTTCTATTAATGATTAATGTCAGAAAATTTAAGATTAACAAATGGAAAGTTAGACTTAATTTAAACAGCATATATACAACGTACTTTTATTAATATATTTCCATTTCACATTTCATTAATCTGATGATTAAGCGCAATTTAAGATTAATAAATGGAAAGTTACTTAGACTTAATTTAAACAGCATATATACAATGTACTTTTATTAATATCTTTCCATTTCACATTTCATTAATATGATGATTAACTGCCAATTCATTTGATCTTTTTAATAAAGATAAAAATATCTACAATTTTATGTAGTAAGAACATAAACAATACTTCTATTAAAACATACAGGATTAAATTAAATACAATCAATTCTGATGGACAAAATACTAGCCCAGTTTCAATAAAAGAATTGTACAAATATATTCATTCATAATGGAAACAGACATCACCAAAATATTTGTTTAAGAATATAATGACAATATAAATTAATAATAAAGCACGTTGCAGCTGCTCCCTGTCAATATGTTACGTACATGTATGATGTTATAGAACACCTGTAAATTGGTTAACTTATACAATGAGGCATGAAAACCCATTACATCAAGCACTGTACTGAGTTCTCAGATTGATGGTGTCTAAGCATAATTTTGGTGTCTAAGTATAATTTTGGAGCATTATCTTAAAGTGACATATTAAGGGAAAGTGATCAAAAGTATAATTAAGATTTGGAGGAGTTGATAAGAATATCTGGTGTTATTATTACTTTTGAGATTAGTACATCTATTCATTTGAATCTTTTGTTTATTTACTTGCTTGCATTTTTTTTTTATGGACACTTAGTTTTTAGAGATTGATAAGAAGAGTTAATGTTATTATAATGTTATATTTAGATTCGTACATCTATTTATTTGAGTGTTTTGTTTTACATTAGTGTGAGTAGACCTTGTGACTTTGTGTCTATTATAAGAGTCAAGCCCTCAACCCTTCAACTAATAGAATTTATTAATTATAATAATTTTTTATTTATGTGAATATTAATTTATATTAATATTATAAAAGACAAGAGTATTTGTATATTTAGTTTTAAAATATTATTTTTTAAATGGTGTGGGTTAGTGGTGGAGGGTATGTTATTGGATCTATCAGTACAGGATGCAGCTACATCATAGGATTCAAATTATGACTAATATTTGATAGATGTTTAGCTACCAATGGGCTAGGGTGCTACACAAATTCTTACTTTGCTTGAGGAATTCAAAGCAAAAATGTATCAATTTCGCAATGAACACACTTCATGGGTCAAACAAGAACAATAAGTCTTCATCTATTGAGAACTATTGTGAAACTTTTGAAAGGGAAAAATATATATTGGCATTATTTTTATTCGATTAATGGTGCACACCAAAAATGCACATCATTTCTAGAGAATTTCATGGACTCTTACTTGAGGAAAAGGCGTGCCTTAATCCATTAGCAAATTTAATTTTGCAATATAGATATGATGAAAACACTTTGGATGTGGGGGGGNGTGAATCAACATAAAACAAATATTCAATAACTAACTTCAGTAACCTCCTTTCATAACATTCAGCAAGTAAAGAACAAAACCAACAATACAAGAATATCAAGATTTATACGTGGACAACCCAAACTGGAAAAAACTACAGTGATCACTTACCCACAAATATATTTCACTGAAGTATATAATCTGATTACAAAAGATTAGGAACTCACTATACTCGGAAATACCAATCAGAGGCTCACTACTACTACAAAGATGAATGTGAATAATGAAGGCTCAATTCATTACAGTACAAATATTTAGAATAACTGAGAGGGGGGGGGCGTGAATAAGTTAGACTCAGTGCCCTCACAAAATTATCCTACAGTCCCAAATTTCTCTAGACGTATACCAAAACAAATTCAATCATATAAAACTCAACTCGGTTAAAATGTATTCTGTAAACTTAAAATTCATCAATAGTGTTTACCGAGTGTCAGTAAATTAATACTATGATTATTGATCTAGGTTCATAAAATAAAGTGTAAAGTAAAATAACAACCACAACATTCATACGCATTGACACATAGATTTTTAACTTGGAAACCTTGTTAAGGGAAAAACCACCTGGGATCGGTAACCCAAAATATTTTCACTCTTTGGTGTAGGAGCACCTAGGCTAACCTCCATGTTTGTTCATTTTGGCTTGTACTTGACATTAGCCAAGTCAAGATAGGTTAGTTGTTTTTGGACCTTAGTAGGTCTTTGCAATGTAGGCTAAGTGAGT
>MU224323.1:1929854-1940238 GCA_018584345.1 Thuja plicata | reverse complement strand
AAAAATAGATGGTTTTCTAATCTCATAAACATATAAATGATAACCATAAATGAGCATATAAATCATATCATCATCCACGAAATATAAATGTAAATGTATAGTTCTAACCATCATAATAAAATGTCCAAGTCAAAAGTCCAAGTATCACCATAGGAGAGGGTATTACAGAAAAACACACTTGTTTAGGGCTACAAGGAAGTGAGCTCAATTAGGCCTCTTGAAGACACAAACTTGGACTCGACTGAAAATTGAAAGGAGATTCCTCAAGATGGATTCCAAATTGATCAAATGTAGCGTTTACATGGTTTTGGACACCCCTACAAGTGTTTCATGAAGATTAGTGTGGGCATTGAAACTTAGACTCTTCTAAGTGTAAGTTGGAGAAGTGGAGATTTGAACTAACTATAGGGTGTTAGTCTTTCAAAGGGTGAAGCACAAGTGGAGACTCTTAGAGGAGAGTAGGATTAGGACTTTGTTAATGATCTAAGCCTAATAAGGATCTAGAGGAGATTAGGATCCTTGAAGAAGATAAATAAGATCTTCTTAGTAGATTGTGCAAGCAAGCCCATTGGAACACTCACATCATATTGGTATTAGAGCTTGATAAAAGATCAGGCTTGTGGTGGATGTTTTAGCCTACTGAATCAGTTGGAGAGAATACACCTATAGGATCAGAAAAATACAAAGTCATGGTGACTAATGCTGAATTAGCCAAAAAAGTGGAAGAACAAGAAGAAGACAACAAGTCGTTAAGAGAAAGGTTGTCTCAAATGGAGCAACTCTTGGGAGAAGTCCAAGACAAAGCTGAGAAGATGAAAGATAAGATAGATTAGAAAGAAGAAGAAGAAGCAAAGGAGAAAGGAGTGGAACTAGAAGAAGAAGCTCCAACCCCTGACCCTGTCAGTGACCAAGAACCCTTCTTCAAGGCATTGAAGGCTTTAAGTGGTAAAGCTTTGGAGGGTGTGCCACTATTTAGTGGACAAATGGATCCAGATTCAGTTGTGAATTGGATAGACAACATAGAGAACCATTTTAAATGTGATGGTATCACAGAGGCCCAAAAGGTAAATGTGGCCAAGTCAAGATTGAGAGGTTCAGCTCTCAGATGATGGAAGTTTGTTTAAACTGAAAGAGAGAAAGAAGGAAAGAGTCCTATAGCCACATGGAAAGGCATGGTGACTAAGATGAAGCTGACCTATTTTCCTGATGATTATGAAGTATAGCTACATAGGAGGAGGCATAATCTCAGACAAAAAGACCTAGATGTCCAAGACTACACTGAAGAGTTCCAAAAGTTGTTCCTATGGTCACAAGTGGTTGAAGATGAAAGCATCAAGCTAGCTAGGTATTTCAATGGAATCAAATGGTCTATTCAAGAAGACATGAGTCTTGTGAAATTGAAAACCATCCACCAATGCTATCAAATGGCCTTGAAGATAGAGGAGAAAGGAAAAAGGAAGCAAGAACAAAGTTCTAAAGGAAGAGGTAGAGGAAGAGATAGTAGAGGACAAAGAGGTGGATATGGTGGAAGGAGTTTAGAATCAAGAACACAAGGAGAAGTCAAATATAATGAGCAGCAAGAAGAAATTTCTAGTAGAGGTGGTAGAGGAAGGAACTCCAATTTTAGAGGTAGAAGTGGTGGACAAGGAAGAGGCAACTATTTTGCCAATATGAAATGTTACCATTGTAACCAAATGGGACACCCTGCCTATAGGTGTTCAGAGAAGGGTAGTACTTCTCAAGGAGGTAACAAGAGGACTAATTTCATCCAAGAAGGCACAAATGCAGCTGATAAACACCTTGAGGTGCCATTAAACTCAGAGGAAGGTGAGAACCGCATGATGAGGAGAACATTGATCAAGGAGCCAATCAAGGAGGAGCCAAGCCAAAGGAGGTCTTTGTTTAGAATCAATTGCAAGGTGATGGGTAAAGTATGTAGGGTTATCATAGACTCAAGGTCTATTGATAATATTTTATTAGAGGAAGAAGTTAGCAAGTTAGGCATGACAAGGATACCTCATACCCATCCTTACAAGGTAACATGGCTCAATAAGGGACAAGATATCTTAGTGAATGAGCAAACATGGGTGGAGTTCTCTATAGGGAGATATAAGGACAAGGTACTATGTGATGTGCTGCCCATGGATGCATGTCACTTTCTCCTAGGCAGGCCTTGGGAATTTGATCGCCAAGCTATCCATGATGGAGTGAAGAACTCCTATACTTTCAAGAAGGATAACATGAATTTCAAAATTCAGTCATTGTTAGAAGATGTAGGGGTGAAGACAACTAGTCCCAATGTAATAATGGGGAGTGAGAAAGAGTTCTTGGAGGCAATTGAAGAAGGAGAAGGATTTGGCTTTGCACTAATGTTGAAGCCCAAGGAAGAGGAAGACAAAATTGTGAAGAGGACATAACTGCCACGAGAGATACAAGAAATGTTGCAGAAATATGAAGGCATTGTAAGTGATGGACAACCATCAACCTTATCCCCTATAAGACCCATAAGCCATTATATTGACCTTATTTCTGGAGCTACCCTACCCAATAAGGAAGCCTACAAAATGACCCCTCAACAAAATGAGGAAATATCTAGGCAAATTCAAGAGTTGTTAGAACAAGGTCTTATAAGAAAGAGTATTAGTCCTTGTGTTGTACCCATAGTCCTAGCCCCTAAGAAAGGAGGTACTTGGAGATTATGTACTGAATCTAGAGCCATTAATAGGATCACTATCAGATATAGGTTCCCTATCCCTCGGATTGAAGACTTGATGGATTGTCTAGGAGGTGCAAGGTACTTCACCAAGATAGATTTAAAAAGTGACTATCATCAGATATGAGTTCAAATGAAGGAGATAAGTGGAAGAAAACCTTCAAAACCACTAAAGGGTTGTATGAATGGCTAGTCATGCCATTTGGCCTATCAAATTCTCCATCAACTTTTATGAGGTTGATGAATTAGGTACTCAAGGATTACATTGGCAAGTTTATAGTGGTATACTTGGATGATATACTCATCTTTAGTAAGACAAGAGAGGAACACCTCAAACATGTGGAATTAGCACTCAAGAGGCTACATGAAGAGAAGCTCATGATTAACTTGGAGAAGTATGTGTTCATCAAAATAGAGCCAGTGTACCTAGAATTTGTTCTATCTCATGGTAATATAAAAATGGATAAAAGTAAAGTGGAAGCCATCATGAATTGGCCTACTCCAAGGACAACAATAGAGGTAAGAAGTTTTCATGGCCTTGCTCAATATTATAGGAAGTTCATAAGGCAATTTAGTGCTATTTGTGCTCCAATGTTTGATACAATCAAAGGAGGAATGAAGACCAAGTTCATGTGGAATGAACAAGCCAACCAAAGCTTTGAGTTGCTCAAGGAAAAGATTGCTACCCAAGCAGTGTTAGTCTTGCCAAGATTTGAGAAGCTTTTCACAATTGAATGTGATGCAAGCAACATAGCCATTGGGGCTGTACTAAGCCAAGAGGGTAGACTAGTAGCATTTCATTCTAAGAAGTTGAGTGAAGCAAAGAATAAGTATTCTTCTTATGACCTTGAATTGTATGCATTGGTTCAAGCCTTGATAAAGTGGAGGCACTACTTGCTGCCCAAGGAGTTCATTGTTTACTCAGATAATCAGGCCTTAAGCTTTCTAAATTCTGAAGAGAAGTTGACCCACAAGCACATGAAGTGGGTTGAGTACCTACAAGATTACACCTTTAACATCAAACATAAGAAATGTGTCCTCAATAAAGTTGTTGATGCATTGTCAAGAAGAGCTCTTACAATCCAAGAGATTCAGTTGAAGAGAATGGGAATAGATCACTTCAAGGATCTATATGTTGAAGATGAGGACTTTGGAGACATTTACAAGGTATGTGCTGAATACAAGAACCATTTCCATAGTGAGTATGCTGAATATACTTTGCAAAGTAACCTTTTGTTTAAAGGAAATCAGTTATGTGTCCCCAGAGGCTCTATTAGGGAGAATATGATTCAAGAGAAGCACAATGGTGCATTGAGTGGTCACTTTCGGATCACAAAGACACAAGAACTAGTTCAAAGGTTCTACTATTGGCCAAGGATGAATCTTGGTGTCAAGAGGTATGTGGAGAGTTGTATAGTGTGTCAAAGAGCCAAGGGTGCTTCATCAAATGCTGGCCTTTATCAGCCCCTACCTATTCCTACTAGACCATGGGATTGCTTGAGCATGGATTTTGTAGTTGGGTTACCCAAGATAAGACAAGGCATGGATAGTGTTTATGTAGTTGTGGATAGGTTTAGCAAAATTTCTCACTTGGTGCCATGCAAGACCACTAATGATGCAAGCCAAATAACATCTCTATTCTTCAAAGAGATAGTAAGAATCCATGGGTTACCTCAGAGCATTGTGTCTGATAGAGACACCAAATTTATGAGTAATTTTTGGAAGACTCTTTGGCAGAGAATAGGCACTAATTTATCCTTTGGATCTTCCTACCATCCTCAAACTAATGGACAGACCGAGATGGTGAATAGAAGCCTTGGAAACCTACTAAGGTTCTTGACAAAGTTGTACGGACAGCTATGGGATCAATTGATTGGAGAGGCTGAGTATGCCTACAATGACACCATCAATAGGTCAACAGGGAAGAGCCCCTTTGAGGTGGTGTATGGATTACATCCTAGAGGATTCTATGAGTTGAGAGACTTGAAAGATGGAGTGAAAGAAAGTGGATATGCAGATAATTTTGCTAATGCCATGCAAAAGATACATGAAACAGTCTGGATGACCTTGACAAAGAACACCTTGAAACATAAGGCAAAGGTTGATGAAAGTAGGAGGACAGTTGAGTTTAATGTGGGTGACATGGTGATGGTACATCTCAATAAGTCAAGATTGTAGAAGGGATTCCTCACAAGTTGTAGATGAGAAGGATAGGCCCTTGTCCTATCATGGCTAAGTATGGTAATAATGCATTCAAAGTTGAACTCCTGAAAGACAATGGACTGTCACCTATCTTAAACATTGCAGACTTAGTCCACTAGAAAGGACCAAAGTAAGACTTGGACCAGATTCTTCAAGAAGTAATTAGAGATGTGGAGGAGCTACAATTACCCTCTTCTACATTCACATGAGTTGACAACATACTAGATACAAGAGTATACAAGAAGACCAGAACCAAAGAGTATAAGGAGAACTTGATCAAACGACATGATCAAAAAAACATAGATGCAATATGAGTCAAAGAATCAGAGTTCAAGAAGATGGGGATTGATCCAAACATCCTCAATCCAAGGGTGGATTGATCTTTTTGTTTTGGGGAGGATGGTGCAGGAGCACCTAGGCTAACCTCCATGTTTGTTTATTTTGGCTTGTACTTGACATTAGCCAAGTCAAGATAGGTTAGTTTTTTTTGGACCTTAGTAGGTCTTTTCAATGTAGGCCAAGTGAGTTATTCATTAGGACTAAGGTCACATAAATAGCCATTGTTAGTAGTATTTTCAAATTCTTAGGCTTAGTTGTTAAGTGTGAGGTTGGAGTCATGAATGTGTCCAAATCACTTAAATGTGGAAATAGAAATTCCATAGGGTGTTAAATTATCTTGTATCCTTGAATTGAAGAGGTTAGAGTTCCTAAAATGTAGGGAGAAGGCATGAATGAAAAGATGCCAAAAGTTGCTAAATTATTGTCATGACAACATTTGCAATAATTGCAAATGTTGCATGTAACATGGCTACATCAGATTATCCTTGAAACTAGGAGTGGTGAATTGACCAAAAAGGCCCTAGAATGGTGGAAGAAGGCATCTAGTGGATGGAGGGACTCAAACTAAGCAGAGATTTTTTCATATTATAACAAGTGTGAAGTGAATAGAGACTGCAATTCTGAATTTTTCAGTAATCCCGAGAATTTTGTGTTGATAGTCATATGTAATGGATTGAAAGATTGAGAATAGTGGTTTTTTTGTGTTATTAGAATAGTTTGGAGTGTTTTTCATTCAGTAGTCAAGTTTCCTTGTGGTCAGTTAAGGTGTTGTTTAAATTGTTTTCACTTTAGGAGACTCACTGGTCCTGTCCAGACTAGTCAATCTAGTCATGGCTCCCCCATGAAATCTAACCATGGGAAACATCTAATGGTTGATGGAAATGATAGGGGAGTTAGTAGTGTACATATTTTTAGAGTTAGAAGTCTTAGAAAGGCAAGTTACTATTTTTAGATCCAAGCCCTAGGTGAGCATGCACTTTTCGGGTAGAGGTTTGGAGGAGAAACAGTGAGCTTTCATGTGCAGGGGAAGAAGGTACTATACGGTCCAAGTACATGTATAGTTAGGGTTTAGTGTTACCTTTACATGCTAGGTTGGTATAGTTCATTCCAATTAGTGAAGAAAAGTTTTGAGTGAGTTTTGGATAGTGTTGCAGACTGTCCTAGTTTTTAGGCCTATTAGCCCTATAAGACCTAGTTTATAAGAACCCCATGTACGTATAACTAAGGGGTTTGAGACTTACAAAATACTTTGTAAAATGGAAAAGGGTATGTAGGTATGGTCTTATATTATTGAGGTCTTTGGAAAAGTTTCGCAAGAAGTCAGAAATACACACTGTTTAGGGCTACAAGGAAGTGAGCTCAATTAGGCCTCTTGAAGACACAAACTTGGACTCGACTGACAATTGAAAGAAGATTCCTCAAGATGGATCCCAAATTTATCAAATGCAGTGTTTACATGGTTTTAGACACCCCTACAAGTTATTCATGAAGATTAGTGTGGTAATTGACACTTAGACTCTTCTAAGTGTAAGTTGGAGAAGTGGAGATTTGAACTAACTATAGGGTGTTAGTCTTTCAAAGGGTGAAGCACAAGTGGAGAATCTTAGAGGAGAGTAGGATTAGGAATTAGTTAATGATCTAAGCCTAATAAGGACCTAGAGGAGATTAGGATCCTTGAATAAGATAAAGAAGATCTTCTTAGTAGATTGTGCAAGCAAGCCCATTGGAACACTCACATCACTCTTCTAAAGTGAGCTCGGTGAGGAGCCAACCTTGTTAAAGGTTACAATGCACACTATTGAATGTGACCTTGTTAGAGGATTTAAAACTAACAATTCTCTCTTGACTAGGCATTCACTATGGGGTAAACAAGAAAACAATCAACATTCTATGAATGTTATAATAAGGATTCACTATCCCACTCGGTTAAGAGATTTATCTCTAACAATGGTTAAACTAATACAGTAATGATCTAATTCAAATAAAACTCTAATTTGTAGATATTCAGATCTATTCTAAGTACATAATACCTCTGATCAATTTGTTCACTTCAGTTCATATCATACTTGTTCTGCTCGATAATCCTCTTTTCTCTATTTTGGTCAGCGATGTCTACAGAAATTCTCAATTTTGTCTTTAACCAGTTTGATCAGTCATGCATCAATTTCGCATGTATGCTTCAGAATCTATCAACAACACAGGATTTATAAATGAATCTCTTGTCTCTTATATAGACATCATGTATCATTTAATTTTCATCCTTCAGATCTTCCCGGTTAATCTCCATTGTTCATTTTCTTTCTTGATCCTTGCTTGACACTTGTGTTAAAAACACATTTCAATCTCTGTCGTCTGATCTTCCTTGAATTTTCACAACCATTTGATCAAATAACAAACTTTATCTTTTACCTCAAAATCATCAATTGCCAAATCATCATCCAAGTTGGCATCAATTAGAATAAATTTCTTGGTCTTAGTATTAACCATGTTGTGTCGTCAATCCCTTAATCGGTTATCACAGTTGCTCAATATACACTGCATTTTACTTGGTTATTATTGTCTCTCGGTGTATACAGAACTCTTCATTTTACCGACCAAATAGATATTGTTCATTCTAGATCTTAAATACATAACAGATTTTTTCCACCATAATAACACTCAAATAAGTTGACATCAATGACAATACATTAACTGATAATGTTTATCATCACTTCTACAATACGGTTGGATATCAACAAATGAATTCAAACATATAGTCAGTTGTTGTTCATCAATCTCTCCCTTTGGCATTGATGGCAACACAATATGAAATATGTAATTTAAAATGTTATACAACAAATACCAAACTTTTGTTCTACAACTGAAATAATTCTATAGCTCTCCCTAGCTTGAATATAATCTGTGTCAATATAAACAAAATGCTCATTGTGTAGACTCTCTCTGCAGTTTTGACTATTCAACTCTTAAATCTCTCTATAGATTAGATATGTCTTTGCTCTCCTTTTCTCTTTTCTCCCTTGAGTGGATAGATATTTTCATGAATCAATTCTCTCTGATATTTCATTGATCATTTTCTCTCCCTTAGATGGTTATATATTTCATTGATCATTTTGTCTCCCTTTTACAACAATGCCAAAAACAAAAATATGTAGCTCTTCAGTAGCCAAATAAAATATCTCTGATTTTCAGTGCAGTAGGTACCTTTCAATGTACTGATATCTCTATGTTGGTCTAGTTCATCTTTTCATCCACATGATTGATATTCTAATTTCATGTAGGTTGATGTTGTTAGAATAACTGAGAGGGGGGGGGGGGGGGGGGGGGGGTTGAATCAGTGACCTCAAAATATTCCAATAAATCAACCCAAAAAACTTAGTACCATAATATTAAGCCTCTAGTTATCTTCAATCCTACAAGATGTATGCCTTCAAATATACTTATAAAATAACTACTCCTTAGAGTTATCTTATAAACCTTATTCTTTATGTTACCGAATAGTAGTCTTTCATTTACCAAAAAATAGTAAATTGCTTAGTGTATATCGATCAATCTAGATTAGCTATGTGTAATGCAAAATACTAAAGTAATGACTCATAAACATATTAATTCGTGGATTTTTAATGTTGAAACCCTATTAAGGGAAAAACCACTTGGGATCGGTAACCCAAAAATTTCACTCTTCTGAAGTGAGCTTGGTGAAGAGAAAACCTTGTTAAAGGTTACAAACATATTGTTAGTGTGACCTTGTTACAAGATTTAAAAGATTAGTTTTTCACTTGATATCGGGCATCTCTATGCTACCTTCTATGACCAAACCTAGTTTAGTTTGTCAAATGGTATCTGGCATCTCATGCTATCTTCATGATCAAAATTTTTGATACTCCTTGGGATGTATCTTAATATAGAAAGGATCTTTAAATCCTGCTCGGTTAAGAGACTTTCTGAATCAATGGTTAAAATGAAATAGTAAATGATCTGTTCACACATACAACTTAGACTTGCAAATTTTTAGATCTATTGTAAGCCCATTAAACCATTCTAATCAATATATCTTTTCAATAACTTTGCTCCACTTCTTTATGCTAGGTGATGTCGTGTTTCTCTGTTGCTTGATGTCTGTAGAAATCTTTAGCTCTTTCCTTAGCTTGATTGATCAGGACTGTATGAAGATGTTCTTCATCAGTCTCTCTTTAACATCCTCTTTTTCATTTACTCCCCTTAATTCATAATGAATTAAGTTGTTTGCTTTATAGACATGATATCACCATTTCTCACTTCTTCATTTTCTTTTTCTTGGTGTGATCCGCAATCTTAACCAATCTTGATTTAAAGCATAATTCATGTTTTATCTCATAGAAATCTTCTTGCAAACTGGATAAAACAACTGTTAGCTCTTTTTCTTGCAACACTTACCTAATGATGACAGTATACCTGGTATACTTGAATGCAACCTCTTTTAGGCAAGAGAAAGGCTAATTTCTAAGGATTGGATAATATCCTTCTTTGTTTTTGAGCTCCACAGACTCAAGCAGGTTTTACCTTTTAAAGATTACTAATATCTCAATCTATGTATTTGGTGGATTGTTTCATTCACTGGGTATAACCAAAAACCTCACTGTAACAACTTATAGAAAAATTTAGAGATTGCAATGACTAGTTTGAAATAGAGTACTATAATCTAGGCTATGGTTTTGAGAACATACACCAATGAGTCAAGGATTTGCATCCTTCTTCCTTTTGTCTTTAGGAGGGATAACCTAATGATTGACTCTCCAAAGAATCAATAAAGTGGACACTGTCCTGCTGACATGAGTCCTTGATGAGTTCAGCTCATATATTTTAGTAACAAGTGTGTTTAGAATAGTTTTGAATGTTTTGAAAACTGAGATGATGATAGATTATCAGACCCAGGTCTAGATCAGTGCCAATCCTTTGGGTTATAGAGTCAAAAGCTTGAAGTTTCACATAAACAAAACACTGTAAGCTACCTTACAACTTACATACAATTAGGATAAGTTGCCTTACAAATTATCTGATTACCTCTAAAATACTGTATCAAATCCTTAAATACTGATATGCTTCTTGAAACTACTCACAAAACTTAGTTCTTTACATGAAAGAAACTTGCAA
>MU224323.1:1909030-1928984 GCA_018584345.1 Thuja plicata | reverse complement strand
TATAAATCTGTTAAAATCATCAGAAAAGAGGCTTAACTTTACCTCAATTTGGTTCAATTTGCCCTTAAAGAATGAGAGAGCAATATTAACTCTTTTGATCTCATCTTCAACTTCAGTCACTATCTCTAGCAAATCTGATCTCAGGGATTATAATGATGCAAGCTTCTCAAATAACTGCACCCTAGTAGACCACTTAGTAAAATAGGGGTTGAGGATAGCCAAATACCCCATTACCTCCATGTGCAAAGCTGGCAATTTGTTATAAGCATTGAGTATAACATCAGCTTTATCTTTTAAGATATCAATCCTATGTTGCAGCACACCCTTCAATGGTCTTAAAGCAATTGCATTTCCTTTTTCTTCCTTATCTTTTTCCTCAACCACATCTTCAGATTTTGCTTTGTCTTCAATTTGTAGGGGATGTGGTACATACATCACCTCAGACTTTGTTTCCAATTCTTCCATTAATTTCTTTATCATCTGATCCCGTTGATAAAGTTGCACTCAACACATTTCTTTATCTTTTGCCAATGCACTAGTCTCTTCCACCAATGTGCTGCACTTTTCAGACAATTGTTTAGTTTTGTCTTCATTCAAGTGAGCCCAATGTGTCATGATTTGGGATATCTCCAAATCCCCTGTATTTTGCATTGTCTAGACCATTTGATTGCCCACCATATTCTCCTGAATATTCACCACTTGGGGCTTTTGGTCTTTTGGGCATAGGCTCCACATTGCAAAGACTTGAGACTTTGGGCTATACCCAAATCCTTTTATCACATCGCCTATCTGCACTTCACTAGCCATCTTGAGATCTGGTTGTTTCCTTATTTGATCAATAATGAAGGCAGATGCTAAATCCCAACCCTCAGCCAACAGTATTCCACTTCCTAATACTAATTTCCTGGCGTCCTCTGGTGAAATATCCTCATTTTTAGGATCATAATTCTGCAAAGTCATTAATGCCTCATTAGTTATGGTCTCTTTGTCATCAAATTTCAGCTCTGCTCTGATTTTTTCTTTCTTGTACCATCTCAGGAAGTCTTTAAACTCCTCAATTTTTACAAAATTATCATCATTTAAAAACTCTTTTTGATGAATCAATCTCTCATCAATACATGCCTTAAGGGGCATCTCAACCTCATCATCTAAATCAGGCTGATGTTTCTTACCTTCTCTAATTGCCTTTCTTAGGTTATGATCATATAACCTATTGCCAGGTACTAAGGCCTTAGCGTTGTCTTTCTTCTTATTCTTCCCTTCAGTTGAAGGCTGACCTATCTCTAATTTCTGTCTCTTTGCAGCAGGTTCTTCTACATCATCTGGTTGAGTAGCAACTATTAAATCTATAATATGGCCCTCTGCTCCCTGCAACTATGGTATTTCAGCAATATCTTGCTGTGGTGGAGCATACCTAGTAGGATGTGCATAATCATTGTCACTACTACTATTGTATTTAGATTTTGAATGATCAGGTGTCTGAGTACCTTTCTTGTCAAGAACTGTATCCATTTGTTCTATAAGCACATAATAGTTGTCTATCATGGCTTTAATCCTGTCAAAATATGGGAGATCAGGGTAAAAACCCCCAAAAGCCAACCCATTTCTCTTTATTTGTGTCTCAAGCTTTAACAACTCTTGAATCCTCAATCTTCTTGTATGAATATCATCTTCATCCAAGAGATTCCTTGTTGCATCTTCCTCTATACACTCACAATGGACATTTGTATTGGGGATTGTAGGAGTATACAATCTCCTTACCCCTGCCATAAAACCTTCTAGGTCAATGTATCTATAAGGGGCTGCCCCCATCCTGTATCCTTCCAACCATTGACCTACTGCATCAATGGCACCCTTGCCAATTGTGAAGTTAGAAATCTTAAACTTCCTAGGGGTCAAAGTCCCCTTCTTATGTGGCACAAAATGCTCATTGTCTGTCAATAATAGCTGCCATATAAACTCCATTGCTGCCACCCTTGCTGGTACATAATATGGCAATAGATGAGGTGGGTGAATACACCCATATACCCTAATGACTGTGTAATTCTCTTCCAAAAATAAGTCACCCCAATTATGCTTTCCACCCCAGCTATCTGTATACTCACACGACCTAAGCAGTTGTATAAATTTTAATGGGACTCTTGTTCTGATGGTTCCCAAAATCTGTACAATTGGATATACAATCCAATTCTGAAAGGCACAATAATCACATTCCCTAGAAGTTTAATTCCAAACCCTCACCCAAAATTGGATAGGATTTGGTCCTGCTTGGTAGAATCTCTGAGGGACTAGATTATTAACATCCATGATAAAAAAAATTGAAATGCAAAAGGAGATGCATAAGAACTGAGTAATGTAAAAACTTGGGCTCCTTCTCCTTTGGGTTCTTCATTCTCTTCTGTGTTTCAATGAAACCCTCATGCATTTCATCTATGATGTGCTGAATATAATCATAACTAGTATTGGAGTGGACCTCTTGTAGGTCCAACACCATCATCAAAATCCCTGCATCAATCTTCTCTGCGTCACCATCTATCCCCAGCACTCTACAAAGGGCATAGGAAACATTCTTGATGTAGAATTGTAGATCCTTGTAATAATATGGGCAGCTCCCGGACATAGGGTCTAAATATTTTCTCACTTCTTTTAACATATGCTTCAGCAATTGGCTCCTAGCAATCCCAGGCTTCAAAGTATACCTCTATTGCTACTTTGTCATGTCAATTCTGGTAGACATAGTGTTGTACAAGCCGAAGGATTGCATGAATGAATTTCTATTTAGTATTAATAAAGAAGTGCCATCATCCCTTCTGATGGTCTTAGATAAAACATCATAGTGATTGGCTAGGTCTAAGAACAAGTCTACATCTAGGAAGACATCAGGAATAATTAACCTGGCTAAACCACAGGTCCAAGGGTTTGATACTGGGATGGCCTTGTCAAAATTTTTATAAAAATAGTTGAAGAGAGAAAAACCTGTTGTTCCTGGAGTCATAGCATCTTAAACATCTTTGTATTCATCAATGAGCACATTTGCATTGACCTTTTTATTCTATGTTGAACTAGGAAGGAGACAGAGGAATTCATCTGAGTAATTCACTTTTCCCTTTGCCTCGTCCTCCACCCTCTCACTTTCTCCACTGGTTGATGCTACACTCATAGCTCTGCTCATGTTTTCAATGTAATCTCTTCTTCACTGGTATTGAAACAAATCTATCACTGAGACTCACAGACTCTCTTGTGCACAATTCTGGAAACAACGAACTCTTAAATCATAGAAAACTCTGCAAATATTTTGAATTTTACTCTATTTTGGAAACTAAACTCTTTTAAGTTTAGAAACTCTGAAAGAAAGGTGAATGTAAATGTACAAGCAATCATCTCCTTATAGTAACCGTTCAGAGTACATAGCTCATGATTCTCAGAACATCAATTATGTCTTTAATTCCACATACTGTGAACATAATTGAAAACCTAGCCGTAGTTTCCTGAGTGTGACAGGAAAATCAAATTTGTAAAACTGAATCCTCAGCTAAACCTTATAAAATTCAAATGAGTTGACATGTCACCCTGGGATTGGCCCTCTGTCATACATCTTAGCTACCCTTTTTCTGCACAGTGATCAAAATCTAAAAATCTAATTGGCCGCCGAATAATTCATACTGACATATTTAATACTGGCGCTTTTTCACAAAAATTAGCATTAAGCGACAAGGCGACTGCACTCATTTTCTCTGTCGCTGACCCTAATCCTTAATTTGTGGTTTATCTAGAGTCACGGCGACTATGAAACTCCCTTACCTTTACTAAGCAGAGTGAACATTTGGTGACCACGCGACACAAGGGAATCAAAGTCACCAGTGGTTATCACTAACCCATGTTCTTTTCTCAGACTATGTGACTAACAGTTAGTGTTAGCTTCAGCAGTTATTTCTTAGTCGCCAAATGTTATCTTTCTTCTGCCAGACTGCGTGACAACCTTTAGTCGCCTGATCGCCAAATGAATATGTTTGAATGCCAAACTTCATGAGACACTGCGACAAAGAATCCTGCTCTTAAAATCATCCTACGACCTCGCAACATACCTTTAGCCACTGAGTCGCGAGGACCTTTCTCCTTAGTCTCTTTTATCCTAGACTTGGCGAATAGCGTAGGATCTTTTCATGATTTTATCTGACGGCTGTCGCTTAATCGCCAAGTAACTTATCATACCTTTAAAATGTTTCAAGACCCCGCGACTAGTAGTAACCCTTAAGTAGTCTCGTAGTCGCTGAATACACTTATACCTTTAAGAAATCATTCTAAAAACCATTTGCCTCTTGACACATGTCTTATTCTGATTTGAAACCTGGGTTATCTGGTGACAACCTGACTGTGCTTTGTCCAAAACTGTAAGAGGTTAGTCGCAAAGTCTCAGTAGTTTCAACTTAACTGGCCTCTTTTCTGGAGACTGCACGACTGAAGACTTTGCATTATACTTAATATTAGACTCATTTAGCGATTATGCAACAAAAGGTAATCACGATGTCTCTTAATAAACTCTTAACTGTGGAAAACATCTTGTGACCACCCGACTCACCTATGGGCCCACTGACATATTACTACTTTGTTCAAATGATTCGGCGATTATGTGACATAGAGTAAATCATGAAGTCTGGGAAAGAACAGGGAATATTCGGTTATTACATGAGACAACGCGACACAGGCTAATTGCTAAGTCAGGAAGAAAAAGGAATATCCTATTTTAAGTTATGCGACTAAGTGATTTAGAAGAGAACTCATGACTTAAGTGAGGTAAAAAGTAACTAAGAAACATAAGCGAATCAACGCCTTAGGGTTTTTCTTCAAATTTTGAACATTGAAAAAGAGCTAGGGTTTAAGACTTTTGAATACTTTCATAGGTTTTAGGCTTTTAGACATGAAAACATGAAAACCTAGAGAGGGAAGACCATAGAACCGAGGAAAAAGAAGGCAAAACCTGGAATACAACCAACAACAACTTTGAATCTTTTACTTATCTCTAGCTTTAACTTGTCGATTAAAACAATGTCAACAACTAGTTAAGTCTATCTTTAGCTCTACCAGCTAGGTATTTTTTCATTTTTGAACTCTAGTTAACTTTGGTGTTTTAACTCTTTGATAGCTTAGGTCAACACTTCAGTTCTCCTTGGGCTTGTCCGTCAGTGTTCTCTGTCAGTCGGGGTTGTCTTTCCTTCGCGCTTGTCTGTCCGTCGGTTAACACTTTAATTCTTTTTGTCGGTAATGCTTGTGATTCTTCTCGTCAGTAATGCTCATCGGTTTATTTTCTTAGGCATCACTATGAATTTTCTCTCAGTTTTCTATATCCTTCAGTTTCCACTAGCCGTCAGTGTTTGAATTCACGTAGTGAATGCTGGTCTTTTATGCATTACTAAAAGCATAATCTTTATCTTTCTGATTCTCTGAATTCTTTGAAAGTTTGAATATAACCAATCAAATTATATCAAGTTGACATCAATAACAATACAATCCATTAACTAATTTAATGTCTTGCATTATCTTTCTCCATTTTGGTGATCAACTTAACATGTTGAAACATTCAGTCAGTTACATGTCATCAATCTCTCCCTTTGGCATTGATGGAAACACACTACATTATTACACTGTATTATTACTAATGGAATATGAACTATAACAGTTTCATCAATCTCTCCTATTGTAACTATTACAAATGTCTGGCTCTAGGTAAGCTCATATAACTTAGATTTGTTTCTGGTAGAGTGTGTTATTCAATCTTTAATCCCTTCACTGGATAGATGTATCAACTTCTGATCTTTGTTTCTGATATGTGCTCTGCCTTGACTGATCCTCTTCTTGAACATATCTTTTTCCTTTGATATCAGTCTCTCCCTTTGTATGTATTCTCTCACTTTTGGTACTTCTCTCCCTTAGATGGATATTTCATATGTAATCAATCTCGCCCTTTGATTAACTCTTTCTTTGAATTTTTAGGAACTTCTCTCCATGGATAATGATATAATATCTTCCTTTTGATAATGAGAATCTCTCTCCCTTATAATTCTTGATAATGAGATAATCTCTACCTCTGAAAAAAATTCCAAACAATTCTATCATATCATCTTCCATTCCATTTTATAATATACTCCATGAATTTCCCTATCCATCAGCAATACATTGTCTCTGGTGTTTGGTGCAGATTTATACCCTGATGTGTATAGATGTATCTATTTTTATCCATCTCGGTACTTGCATCTACATGAATGATCTTCTAATTGTGTGTAGGCTGATGCAACCTCCTAGTTAGCTTACTGATCGATAGACAAGGGTTGTACCCTTAGTCTCTGTCTCAGGTACTCAAATGTATCTTTCGGTAATGGCTTGGTAAAGATGTCACCTAATTGTTCCTTTGATTGAAAATATTCTAGTATCACTTCTGTTTCTTGCACTTGTTCTCTTAAATAGTGATACTTGATAGAAATATGCTTAGTATTAGCATGCATGAATAGATTCTTAGAAATGTCAATTGCACTGGTATTATCACAATAGATAATCACTAGTTCAAGAATCTTCATATTCATACCTTCCAGAAACTATTTGATACATGCAATATTAGAGAAATTTTTAGTAGCAACCATATATTCTGCTTCTGTAGTAGATTGAGAGATGCATCCTTGCTTCTTGTTGATCCATGTGACAAGTTTTTCACCCATGAAAAATTCTCATCCAGTTGTGCTCTTTCGGTCATCTATGTTTCCAGCCCAATCAACATCTGTATAGACTTGTAGCTCAAATTTTTCTTCTCTTTTATACAATAAGTTATAGTCCTCATTATTCTTTAGATATCTCAGAATTCTCTTGACAATAGTCATATGTGATTCTTTGGGGTTAGTAGAGAATCTTGCAACTATTCCAACTGCATGTGCAATATCTAGTCAACTATGAAAAACATACATTAGTTTTCCAATCATTGATCTATACAAGGTCTGATTTACCTCATTTGACTTATCTTCCTTTGTCATCTTACATCCAATAGCCATAGGTGTTCCAACTGGTTTGGAATCTTCCATCTTGAATATCTTCAGCGCTTCCTTGATGTATTTGGACTGAGTGATATATATATCTGCATCTTGTTGAAGAATCTATAGACCAATAAAGAATTTGATCTTGCCAAACATAGATATTTCAAATTCTTTTCTCATTTCATTAGCAAAGGATTTGCATAACATTTCATTACCCCCAAAAATGATATCATCAACAAAAATTTCAGCAATCAGAATATTACCATCGGTATCTTCTTTTAAGTACAAATTTATATTTTCACTTGTTCTTACAAATTCAATGCTAATGAGATAGGAATGAAGTATTTCATACTAGGATCTCTATACTTGTTTCAATCCATACAAGGATTTATGTAATCTACATACCATGTTTCTCTTGTCTGGATCAACAAACCCTTCTTGTTGTTCAATGTATACTTCTTCTTCAAGTATTCTATTTAGGAATGCAGATTTGACATCCATCTAGTATACCTTGAATCCATCAAATGCAACAGAAGCAAGAATGATTCTAACTCTTTCTATTCTAGCAACGGGTGCAAAAGTTTCACCATAATCAATACCTTCTTCTTGTGCATACCCCTTGCATACTAATCTTTCTTTGTTCCTTATGACTTCTCCATTCTCATTTAGCTTGTTTCTAAATATCCATTTGGTACCAATGACATTCTTATCATCTAGTCTTGGTACTAGTGTCCATTTACTATTCTTCTCAATCTTTTCTATTTCTTCATTCATAGAAATGATCCATTCTTCATTCTCAAATGCAGTATTAACAGATTTAGTCTCAAAATCACAAAGTAAACATCTAGTGTTTAGTGACTTACTTCTTGTTCTCATTCCAAACTTCTTGTGTTCTATGATCTAATTCTGTGGATGATGTCTTCTGACATATTTGGAAATTTTTGTTTCAACTCTTTCTACATCATTTTGATTATCTTCTTGACCTTCATTCTGGTCTCCATTGCTCAGTACATCATCTTGAGTATTATCCTAATTTTTGGTAATTGCAGCCTGATGCTCGGTTGCATGTTATGTTTCTCAGAAGTGATACACTGTTGCTCGGGTAGAGTGTCAGGTTCTTAAGTGTAAACAAACCTGTTGTAGTCTTCTTGTTCTTTTCTTCATTCCTTGTCATTCTTTTCTGAAAATTCATCTATTCTTACATTTTCACTTTCAATGTTCTTCTTAGATGACTTGTTAAGAAATTTATAAGCCTTTCTTTTGGTGGAATACCCTAGAAAGATACCCTCATCACTTTTGGAGTCAATCTTTCCATTTCTATCATCTTTCAAAATATAAGATTGACTACCAAAGATTCTGAATTAACTTACATTGGGTATGTAACCATACCAAAGCTCATAGGGTGTCTTTTTTGTGTCCTTGTTCAATGTACTATTGTCAATATGCAGACACTAGTGTAACCACCTAAATTTGGTCTGTTTCAACTATGGACCATATTTTCCCTAAGTGTGATCATTCCCTCGATTATGTCCAAACGACCCTATTACTGCTTGGCATAATTCTTCAAATCTATTTAATGTCCTAGGTGATTTTTATCACTGAATTATATTAACTATTATAGCCATACAATTTAAATCAATTCAAACCAATTAAATCAAACCAAAATCAAACATGGCTATAGTATTTAATTATAAAGGAATTAAATGAATCCCTAAATCAATTACCCACTTGCAATTAACCCATTCCCCTAGCCTATTTAATTTAATTAAAATGGCTATAGTTCTCTAATTATTAAAAAGCAATTTCATTGTTTAAATAATTAATTCCTATTTTTGAATGAATTAAATAAGTTTAATTCATTTCATTTATATTCCCTTAAACCCTAACCTAACCTATCTCAACCACTTCTACCCTAGGTTCTAACCCATCCAAACCTATTCCCCCCTTGCTAATCTAATTCTAAGCCTAATCTAATTCTAACCTCCCTCCTAATGTTGTCACATTCCATTAAGGAATGATTAACAACTCAACCCACTTGGCAGAGTCAACTTTCTAAAGCTTGACTCTCTCCAAGTCCACTTTCTCAAGCTTGACCTCCTTAAGGTCCACTTTCTCAAGCCATCCTCTTACATCCTCCCTTGCCACTTTAAGGCTTTCATTAATGTCTTATTAATGAAGATGCCTTAAGCCTATGTCTCTCCCATGCCTTATTAATGCCTTGGGTATCAATGGCTCTTACATCTTCATTTATGAGTCTTCTAATTCATAAATGAACCTTGTCCCCCCTCTCTCTCTCCCATTCTTCTATAAATAGAAGCCTGTTTTGAGAGAAAATAAGCCTTCACATTAGATCAAAATTACATTGTTATGCTGTTGGATTACTCTTAGAATCATATTTCATCTTTCATTCCATGCTTTTGCATTTTTTTAGTTTCATCTTTTAGAGCTAGAATACATGCTTTTTCATCTTTTTAGCTTAAATTTGAATTAAATCCTTCATGCTAGAATAGTATTGGTCACTGATTTGTAGCATATTCTAAGGGCTAATATGCAACTAATCAAACTCTTTCTAGTTAGAAGGGAATAGGCCAATATTAGTGGTTTTAAATATTTTATCTGACCATTTGAACTAATGCAATGACCTATTGAGTGTTTGTGTTGTTTTCATCAGGTACCCAAATACACACACACAACTAGTACTGACAACTTCTCTCTAGAAAGTTTGAGTGATGCTTTTCTCAATCATCAATGTTCTTGCACAGTCAATAATTGATCTGTTTCTCCTCTCAGCAATTCCATTTTTCTATGGTGTTCTCAGTGCAAAAACTTGTCTTTTAATTCCATGCTCATTATAGAAATTAGTGAATTCATCTGAAATAAATTCCCCTCCTCTATCTTACCTTAATAATTTCAATTTCTTATCACTTTTTTTTTCTACCATAGCCTTATACCATTTAAACATCTTGAATGCTTCTGATTTATCTTTTAAGAACATAACTGTCATCATTCTAGAATAATCATCTACAAAGAGAATGAAATACCTATCTCCATAGTAGCTCTTTGTCCTCATCGGTCCACATAGATCAGTATGGAATAATTCTAGAATTTCATTAGATGTATGGGCTTTACTCTTGAAACTAGAATTTTTCATCTTACCTTTTTGACAATTCTTGCACATGATATGCTCGAGCTTTGACATGCTCAGTAAGCCTCTGACTTTTCTTTTATTTCTTATATTTATCATGTTGTCAAAATTCACATGACACAATATTTTGTGCCACAACCATATGTCTTCATTTCTAGCCATCAAACAAGTGGTGTTAATGTCATAAAGATAGAAAAGGTTACCTTTTGTTTGCTCACCAGTTCTAATCAACCTTCCTGATTCATTGATGATCTTTTCCTTCTTATTCTCAAATTCTACTCGGTGATCTATATTGTTCACCTGTGAAAGACTTAACAAATTATAATTCAGTCCTTTTACCAGTAAGAATTTTCACATTTGATCAGGTTATTCAACATTATGGCTCCTTTACCTTCAACTGGAAAAGGTGTGTCATTACCCATTCTTACTAAATGACCATTATAGTATTCAAAAGTTTCAAACTTTTGCTTATCACTGGTCATGTTGTGAGTGTAGCCACTATCTATAATATAGACACCATTCTTACTAACCTTAGATATGAGTGCAGTTTCTACATACCTTTCTTCTTTTTCATCTGAATCATCCTTCATGGCTACAAATACCATCTCAATGTCTTCTTCTGATTCGATGTCAGTATCATCATTTTTGTTCTCAGCTAGGTAACAAGCTTTCTTTCCTTTTTCCTTGTAGTCTCGGGTATCTCTTCTTTCAGATTGTGGTTGCTTTGGTAATATCTGTTATCACCTCGGTCAAACTTCTTTTCATAAGTCATGTTATTACTTCTATCATCTTTTCTTATGTTAGTACATCTTGTAGAAAAGTGTCCAACCTCTTTACAATTAAAACATACAAGTGGTAATTTACCTTTGTATCTACCTTTGCCTCTTTGCAATCTTCTTTCCATTAGTGCTTCAATCTCATCAATTCCTTGATACTCATTATCACTTTCACTATCATTTATAATAGTGTGTCTATGAATTGACTTGCTTATTTTCAAAGAAGATTTGAATGTAGATTCTATAGATGGTAAGACACTATTATCAAAGTTATTCATCTCAAATGAAAGTAGCCTACCAATCAGACTATCTAGAGTAACTGTATTGTTTGCAAATGCTCTCATTTCTTGAATAGAAGATACTCTAATAGAATATACAAATAGTAAGGTTCTTAGGATTTTACTTACCATTGTCTCTTCTTCAAGTACACCTCCAACTCCTTGGATAGCATTGAATACCTCTTTGATTCTGCAGCTATTCTGAGTGATATTTTCTCCTTCTTTCATCCTTAGGTCATCAAACCTCCATCTTAGGATTTCTTCCTTGGCTCTTAGTACATTAGCATCTCCTCCATGTACCAGCTTCAATTTGTCCCACATTTGGTTTGCAGAGGTGCAGGTTTTGACATCTTGAAACTCAGCATCGAAGAGTGAGGAAGAAAGCTCTACCGTCATGCAATTATGTTCATGCTTTTCTCTCAATTGCTCAAGAGTGTGAGGTCTTGTAGGAAACACATATTCAATATCAAGGTGTTGAGTAACTTCATTACCAGTACCTAATAGGTGGAGTCTTATTCTTCTTTGCCATAATGCAAAGTTATCTTTATTCAACTTGGGCACATCTCACTTGTTTTTCTTGTGATCATTTGCTTGAGATTTTAAACTCCCTTTCTAATCACACAAGCTCTGATACCAATTGTTATAATAACTGAGAGGGGGGAGGGGGGGGGGTGAATTAGTGGCCTCAAAAATATTCCAATAAATCAACCCAAAAAACTTAGTACCACAATATTAAGCCTCTAGTTATCTTCAGTCCTACAAGATGTATGCCTTTTAATATACTTATCAAATAACTACTGCTCAGAGTTATCTTTTAAACCTTGTTCTTTATGTTTACCCAATAGCAGTCTTTCATTTACTAAAAAATAGTAAATTCCTTAGTTTTTATTGATAGATCTAGATTAGTTATGTGTAATGCAAAACACTAAAGTAATGACTCATAAACACATTGACACATGGATTGTTAACGTGGAAACCCTGTTAAGGGAAAAACCACTTGGGACTGGTAACCCAAAATTTTCACTCTTCTAAAGTAAGCTCGGTGAAGAGCCAACCTCGTTAAATGTTACAAACACACATTTAAGTGTGACCTTGTTAGAGGATTTAAAAGATTAGTTTGTCACCTGATATCAGGCATCTCTATGCTACGTTCTATGACCAAACCCAGTGTAGTTTGTCAAATGGTATCTAGAATCTCATGCTATCTTCATGATGAAATTTTTTGATACTCCTTGGGATATATCTCAAAATAGAAAGGATCTTTAAATCCTACTCGGTTAAGAGACTTTCTGAATCAATGGTTAAACTGAAACAATAAATGATCTGTTCACACATGCAACTTAGAATTGTAGATTTTCAGATCAATTGTAAGCTCATTAAACCATTCTAATCAATATATCTTTGCAATACCTTTGCTCCACTTCTTTCTTCTTGGTGATGTTGTGTTGATTGGTGTCCGCGGAAATCTTTAGCTCTTTCCTTAGCTTGATTGATTAGGACTGTATGAAGATGTTCTTCATCGGTTTCTCTTTAGCGCCATCTTTTTCATTCACTCCCCTTAATTCATAATGAATAAGTTGTCTCTTTTATAGACATTATATCACCGTTTATCACTTCTTGATTTTCTTTTTCTTGGCATGATCCGCAACCTTAGCCAATCTTGATTTAAAGCATAACTCTTATTTTATCCTGTAAAAATCTTCTTACCAATTGGATAAAACAACTTTAAATCTTTTACTTATCTCTGGTTTTAACTTGTCAATTAAAACAATGTCAACAACTAGTTAGGTCTATCTTTAGCTCTTCCATCTAGGTATTTTTTCATTTTTGAACTCCAGTTAACTTCAATGTTTTAACTCTTTGATAGCTTTGGTCAACACTTCAGTTCTCCTTGGGCTTCTCCATCAGTGTTTTGTGTTCTTCAGGATTGTCTGTCCTTCGGTCTTATCTGTCTGTTGGTTAACACTGTAATTCTAGCTATCGGTAATGCTTGTGATTTTGCTCATTGGTCTCTTTGCTCGGGCATCACTATGAGTTTTCTCTCGATTTTCTCTGTCCTTCGGTTTCCACTAGCCGCCGGTGTTTGAAGTCACTTAGTGAATGTTGGTCTTTTAAGCATGACTGAAAGCATAATATTTATCTTTTTGATTCTCTGAAGTCTTTGACACTTTGAATATAATTGATCAGATTATATCAAGTTGACATCAATTACAATACAATCCATTAACTGATTTAATGTCTTGCATTATCTTTCTGCATTTCGGTGATCAACTTAACATCTTCAAACATTCAGTCAGTTACATGTCATCAGATGCAACCTCCTAATCTGTTTAGTTACCAATAGACAAGGGATGAACCCCTAGTCTACCTCTTAAGTAATCAAATGCATCCTTTGATAATGGTTTTGTGAATATATCTACAAGTTGTTCTTTTGATTGTACATATTCCAGTATTACTTATTTTTTCTTGTACTTTTTCCCTCAAGTAGTGATACTTTATAGATATGTGATTTGTCTTTGCATGCATCATTAGATTCTTTGAAATATTTATAGCACTTGTATTATCACAATAAATAATCACTGGCTCGGTGATCTCCTCATTCATTCCTTTCAACAATTATTTTATCCATTCTATATTGCTAGAGCTATTTGCAGCAACATCAACATACTCTACTTCTGCAGTTGACTAAGATTTGCATCCTTGCTTCTTGCTAATCCAAGTAACTATTCTTTCTCCAATAAAGAATGCTCCACTAGTAGTATTTTTTCTATCATCTATATTCCCATCCCAACCAACATTTGTATAGACTTTCAATTTGAATTTTTCTTCTCTTTTATACCATAGTCCATAATCCTCAGTATTCTTCAAATATCTAAAAATTCTTTTCACAGCCGTCATATGTGACTCCCTGGGGTTAGCGAAAAATCTTGCATCTATTTCAACTACATGTGCTATGTTAGGTCTTCTGTGAACAACATACATCAATTTACCAATCATATATCTATACAAGGTTTGATTTAACTCAGGTCTTTTGTCTTCTTTTTTTAGTTTGCATCCTATCACTATAGGTGTTCCGACTGGTTTTGATTCCTCCATTTTGAATACATTCTTTAGTACTTCCTTGATGTATTTTGATTGAGTAATGTAAATACCTACAGTCTTTTGTAAAATTTTCTAGAAAAAGTTTGATCTGATCAAACATTAACATCTTAAAATTTTTCCTCATTTCATCAGCAAATGAATTGCATAAGTTATCATTACCTCCAAATATGATATCATCAAAAAATATTTCAGTAATAAGTGTAATATCATAATTTTCTCCTTTTAAATACAAATTTATTTTGTCACTTGTTCTTGGTTCTTGCTCATCGTTCATACCATTCTCTTGGTGCTTGCTTCAGTCCATATAAAGCTTTGTGTAACTTACATACCATGTGTGTCTGATCAGGATCAATAAATCCCTTAGGTTGTTCAATGTATACCTCCTCTTCGAGTATTCTATTCAAAAATGCAAACTTCACATCCATTTGATATACCTTGAATCCCTTTTATGCAACGTATGCAAGTAGTATTTTTACTCCTTCAAGTATAGAAACTGGTGCAAACATTTCTCCATAGTCTATTCCTTCTTCTTGTACATACCCTTTGCAAGCCAATCTTTCTTTATTTCTGATTACAATCCCATCTTTATTAAATTTTTTTATAAAAATCCATTTGGTGCCAATGATACTTTTATCACTCAATCTCGGTACTAAGGTCCATGTCTTATTTTTCTGTATCTTCTCAATTTCCCCATTCATGGCATTAAACTATTCTTCATTTTCTAATTCATCTCTAACATTCTTGGGCTAAAATTCACAAATTAAACAAGTGTCATCTCTGAACTTACTTCTTGTTAGTATGCCTTTTGTTTTCTCTAATGATCTGATCACTTGGATGGTGTCTTCTTACATATCTAGCAAGTATAGGTTCAGTTCTTGGTCCTTCATCATCTTCTTCTGCATCTACATTGTCTTCTGGTTCATGATATTCTATTTCAACATTTTCTTGATTCTCGGTATGTGCTACCTATTGCCCGATGATATTACCCTATTACCCGGTAATGCTAGGCATCTGTGTTAGTATAGTATCAGGTTCTTCCCAGTTAAAAATTTACTATAATCTTTAGGTTCTCTCATGTTTTCCTCATCATTTAGCTCAGCAAAGTCATCAACTTTCACATTTTTACTCTTAATGATTTTGTTAGTTGTCTTGTTCAAACATTTATAAGCTTTACTCTTAGTAGAATATCCAAGAAATATTCCTTCATCACTTTTCAAATCAAATTTTCCATTTCTCTCATCTTTTAGAATATAAGACCTACTACCAAATATTCTAAAATAACTTACATTCGGTGTATACCCATACCATAGCTCATAAGGTGTTTTGTTTGAATATTTCTTCAATTGTGATCGGTTTAGTCTGGAAACACCTATGCTCACTGCTTCTCTCCAGTATGTTTGTGAAACTCTTTTCTCAATCATCAATGTCCTAGCACAATAAACAAATGATCTATTCCTTCTTTCAACAATCTCGTTCTGCTGTGGTGTCCTTGGTGCTGAAAAATGTCTTTTAATTCCATACTCATTACAAAAGTTAGTTAACTCATCAGAAATAAATTCACCTCCTCTATCATATCTCAAACACTTTAGATCTCTATCATTTTCTTTTTCCACTTTAGCTTTATACCACTTAAACATCTTAAATGCTTCAGTTTTTTCTTTTAGGAACATGACAACCATCATCCTAGAATAGTCATCAACAAATAAAATAAAATATTTGTCTCCATAATAGCTTTGTGTTCTCATTGGTCCACATAGGTTTGTATGAACTAACTCCAAAATTTAATTAGATGAAAAATTCTTTCTCTTGAAACTAGATTTTGATAGCTTTCCCATTTGACAATTTTTGCACATTACATGGTCTGGTTTAGATAAGCTTGGTAAGACTCAAACTTGTCTTTTTCTACTAGTCTTCACCATGTTGTCAACATTTACATGACAAATTCTTTTATGCCATAGCCATATATCTTCATTATTTTTCAATAAACAAGTAGTTTGAGCTTTGTCAAGATAGAATAGGTTACCTTTAGATTGTTCACTAGTACCGATCAATTTTCCTTTTCCATCATAGATTCTAGCTTTTCTATTCTCAAATGCAACTTGTTGACCTATGTTATTCAACTGTAAACCACTCAATAGATTGTAGTTAAGTCCTTTTACCCAATAAGAATTTTCACATTTGATTTCATTATTCAGCATAATAGTACCTTTTCCTTTCACTTGACAGGGTGTATCATTTCCTATTCTTACTGATCCTCTATCATAATATTTAAGAAATTCAAATTTTCCTTTATCACTAGTCATGTGATGTGTACAACCAATATCAATAACCCAAATATCATGTTTACTAAATTTAGAGATAAGTGTTTTTTCTAGATACCTTTCATCCTCATCTGAATCATCTTTCAATGCTACAAAAACTATCTCAATATCCTCATCATTGTCAGAGTTACTGTCATTAACTTTATCTTCAACAATGTAACAATATTTCTTACCTTTATCTTTGTAATCTTGGTTATCTCTTCTATCAACTATCAGTTGCTTTTGAAGTCTTGGTCATCCTTTCTTTCATTAGTTCTATCTTTGTATGAACTAACTCCAAAATGTCATTAGATGAAAAATTCTTGCTATTGAAACTAGATTTTGACATCTTTCCCATTTGCCAATTTTTGCACATTACATGGTCTGGTTTAGATAAGCTCGGTAAGCCTGTAACTTTTCTTTTTATACTAATCTTCACCATGTTGTCAACATTTACATGACAAATTATTTTATGCCATAGCCATATATCTTCATTCTTTGCCAATAAACAAGTAGTTTCAGCTATGTCAAGATAGAATAGGTTACCTTTATATTGTTTGCCAGTACCGATCAATTTTCCTTTTCCATCATAGATTCTAGCTTTTCTGTTCTCAAATGCAACTCAGTGACCTGTGTTATTCAACTGTAAAACACTCAATTGATTGTAGTTAAGTCCTTTTACCCAATAAGCATTTTCACATTTGATTTGATTATTCAGCACAATAGTACCTTTTCCTTTCACTTGACAGGGTGTATCATTTCCCATTCTTACTGATCCTCTATCATAATGTTCAAGAAATTCAAATTTTCTTTTATCATTAGTCATGTGATGTGTACAGCCACTATCAATTACCCAAATATCATGTTTACTAAATTTAGAGATAAGTGTTTTTTTACATACCTTTCATCCTCATCTAAATCATCTTTCAATGCTACAAGCACTATCTCAATATCTTCATCACTGTCATTAACTTTATCTTCAACAATGTAACATGACTTCTTACCTTTATCTTTGTAATCTTGGTTATCTCTTCTATCATACTATCGGTTGCTTATGAATTCTTGGTCATCCTTTCTGTCATTAGATCTATCTTTGTATGAACTAGCTCCAAAATGTCATTAGATGAAAAATTCTTGCTCTTGAAACTAGATTTTGACATCTTTCCCATTTGAAAATTTGTGCACATTACATGGTCTAGTTTAGATAAGCACAGAAAGCCTCTAACTTTTCTTTTTCTACTAATCTTAACCATGTTGTCAAAATTTACATGATAAAGTATTTTATGCCATAGCCATATATCTTCATTCTTTTCCAATAAACAAGTCATTTCAGCTGTGTCAAGATAGAATAGGTTACCTTTAGATTTTTCACCAGTACGGATCAATTTTCCTTTTCCATCATAGATTCTATCTTTTCTGTTCTCAAATGCATTTCGGTGACTTATGTTATTCAACTGTGAAACACTCAAAAGATTTTAGTTGAGTCCTTTTACCCAATAATCATTTTCACATTTGATTTGATTATTTAGCATAATAGTACCTTTTCCTTTCACTTGATAGGGTGTATCATTTCCTATTCTTACTAATCCTCCATCATAATGTTCAAGAAATTCAAATTTTCTTTTATCTCCAGTCATGTGATGTGTGCAACTATTATCAATAACCCAAATATCATGTTTACTAAATTTAGAGATAAGTGTTGTTTCTACATACCTTTCATCCTCATCTGAGTCATCTTTCAATGCTACAAACATTGTCTCAATTTCTCCATCACTGTTAGAGTTACTGTCATTAACTTTATCTTCAGAAATGTAACAACATTTCTTACATTTATATTTTTAATCTCAGTTATCTCTTTTGTCATATTTATGGTTCCTTATGAAGTCTCGGTCATCCTTTCTATCATTAGATCTATCATTCCTATCATTACTCTTTTTGTTAGGGAATCTTGCAGAAAATGGTCCAATCTCTTTACACTTAAAGCATATCAAAGGTAGTTTACCTTTATATCTTCCTTTACCTCTATGTAATCTTCTAACCATTAAAGATTCAAGTTCATCAAGTTCCTTGTCATCACTATCACTATCACTGTTATTTTTGATTATGTGTTTGCTACTAGATTTGCCAATTTTCAAAGTAGACATAAATATGCATTCCATAGATGGTACAATACTATTGTCAAAGTTATTCAGCTCAAAAGAAATCAATCTTCCCACAAGACTATCAATAGTAATGATATTTCTAGGTGCTTCTCTCATTTCATGAATTGCAGAGACTCATAGAATAAATAGGCAATAGAGTTCTAAGACCCTTACTCACAATTGTGTCTTCCTCAATGACTCCACCATATCCTCGAATAGAATTCACAACTTCTTTAAGTCGATTACTGTATTGTGTGATGTTTTCTCCTTCCTTCATTCGCATGTCATCAAACTTTCCATGAATATTTTGATCTTTGTCTCTCAGCACATTTACATCTCCTCCATAAAATAGTGTAGGATGATCCCACATCTGCTTGGCAATTGCACATGTGTTGATATCTTCAAATTCAGAATCGGTAAGTGAAGAATCTGGTGGAACCTATGTTGACAAAGTAACTTACATCCATTATCATTTAGGGAAGTATCTATTAACATACACATTCTTGTCTTTTATAGCCTTTATTGTTCACCATCCTTCTCTTATCAAAGTGTTATCACGTATTTATTCACTTTCATATGTCTTAATGTGTAACGTTTGAAGATTCACATTTGTATTAGAATCATTTTCTTAAAATTTCTTTTCCACTAGGGGAATCTAGGAATCTAATCTTGTAACTTTTTCCTTAAGGACATTATGTAATTGTAATTGATCTTGAATGTGCTTCTGACTAAGTTCAAGGTCCTATGTGATGTTTTCATATAAATCCTGATACAATTAAAGGAATATCAATAACGATAGTGATAAATGAATATTTCCTTTTCATATATATAGATCTATTTGTTATGCCCTAATTTAACTAGGGTGATTATTACTTTAATGGTGTGATAAGAATATGGGTGTAGGTACTAGTAAGTATATACATGTCTTTTTAAGTATGTTATGCTTTTGAAAGAGAGTTTGAATGAACAATGTTCTAAAAGATATTGTTTAATGCATGTATAATCTTTAATTACTTATATTCTTATTTTTTCCCTATGACATTAATATATATTTATGATTTCTCTTATTAATCGTCATGAAACAAAAGTTATATTGTTAGTATGTTTACTTATATTACATGCCATTTGTTACTAAAGAAAGATCAGCTTTAAATGATATGTTATTATTGTTATTATTATTAAATTATAGCAAA
>MU224323.1:1870171-1899046 GCA_018584345.1 Thuja plicata | reverse complement strand
GAAAAGGATTGATCTTGATTCAATTAATCTTTCATGGGTTTGAATATTTATCATTTCAATGATAGATTGTGTTGTTATCTATGATCATGATCTTAAAATTACAATATGTTATAACTTGATCAATAACAATAGTGATAAATGAATATTTCCTTTTCATATATATAGATCTATTTGCTATGCCCTAATTTAACTAGGGTGATTATCACTTTAATGGTGTGATAAGAATATGGGTGTAGGTACTAGTAAGTATATACATGTCTTTTTAAGTATGTTATGCTTTTGAAAGAGAGTTTGAATGAACAATGTTCTAAAAGATATTGTTTAATACATGTATAATCTTTAATTACTTATATTCTTATTTTTTCCCTATGACATTAATATATATTTATGATTTCTCTTATTAATCGTCATGAAACAAAAGCTATATTGTTAGTATGTTTACTTATATTACATGCCATTTGTTACTAAAGAAAGATCAGTTTTAAATGATATGTTATTATTGTTATTATTATTATATTATAGCAAAGCTTTTATCGAAATGAGAAGTTAAATACAAAGGGAGATTAATTAACAAAAATTATAAAGCTTTTTGTAATTATACTGATAAAGGATAATATTATTGATTTTGATAAATTCTAATGCTTTATGATTAATTATTCTTATTTGGGAATTCTTCTTTTTTATTATTAATGTTAGAGATGGTTTAGAAAAACTATAATTATGTTCTAACCAATATTATTAATTACATTAGCAAATATTAACATGGTTATGGTTTATATTATTACAAGGTGGTGAGCATGAACTCCCATATATGAAGGTTAACAATGACCAATGTTTTAAAGGCTGCCACGCCATGTCATTAGTAATAAAACACTATCCACCACGCCATCTTTAGACCATCAGTCGGGAAGATGTTTCGAACATCTCTTTCAACATGGCCGCCACCCTCTTTCATCGATAAAAGTAGTAAACGCCATTCCTTGTCTCCATTTACATGCAAGTCGACACCTCAAATAGAAAAAGGTTGGGTCGATGTAGATTGCTAGAGTCAATACAAGTAACGACCAGCCCCCAGTGTGTTAACTACCAGAAACATTAATGATAATGGGGCGCCACCTTAAGAAATTATTATATCAAGTGTCACCACACCATCTGCAAACAAGTCAATTTATTTGAGACAACAAATACCATGTAACACCATTCATTAGATCGACTTCCTCAAAACATTGCAGATGGATATAATAGCCGCAATAGATTTATCAACCAGTCCGAATGCTTTTTGGACATTGCTGTCATCAAAAAACAACCAACCTCAAATAGTTGTGTTTAACATTCAAAGCGGCTAGTGGAAGATGTTCTTTGTTTAAAATAAAAAATCGGGCACCACAGGATGCCGTGGCACTTTTAGTTTGTCTCAGCAAGTCTTTGATAACATTATCAACCTCAACACTAGAAATACTAACATCGATAAAGATATCTAACAACACAAAGAGCCGGTGAAATATGAAGTCGAGGAACATTGAGATGCTAGGAAGATTGTCTTTGATACGTGTCTACCTTTTGAGGGAAGCGTTTGTAGTTTACATGTGATGCGTAGCCAGTTTCCAGAATACATCAATTTCCATACAGCCAGCGACTTCCAAGTGCAACCAAAGCAGGCTTTTATAGAAACCAAGTAGTTAGGAGGTTTCAAAAGCTATCCAACTGAATGGTTGGCTTTTATGGTTCATTATAAAGATATATTTGTTATTCAGATTATTGTAATAGTTAGAAATAGGTTAGTTGTAGATTAGTTTTGGTGAAAGGGTGTGATGATCCAGCATACCCTTTCAGATTTATATTTATATTCATTCTAAAATCTGCAAAACGGACAGGATAACATTATTTTGAACAAGACATGATGATACGATGATTGATGATGAATTCTTGAGGAATGATGAAGTAAAAGATAGTTAATTTCAGACATTGTATGCAAGAAATCTGATATACGCCTTCTTAACGAGCAGAGATAAGTCAGTATTTATTTCAATTTTGCAATCATTTTTGCTCTTTCTTTACAATCAAGTCCTTCAGATAAAAAAATCTACATTCTTGAAAATGATAGTTCTGATTTGCGCATATTTCAATTTAAGTTTATGTTTTGTATATTCAATTATTTCTTTCTCATTTTTGCATGGTTAAAATCTTGTTGATTAAAATATTGATCAATTAGTCCGTCATTTGAGAAATAGTATTAAATTGAATTACTTTTAAACTTTTTAGTTATATGTGCATATTATTACGCCTTTAAGGTGATAAGCTTTCATTTTCAAAGCCATCTCTGAAGTTGAACATAGGATTGGAGAATTATCAACTCTGTTTTCCCATTATTGGAATAAAGCACTGGTCTTTCTCGTTATTTGAATTCGGTATTAGGTTTCATTGTTTCAATTTTTTGAATTACTCTTTTATTTCATCTAATTCAGTTCATACTTCAATCATATCAAGCAATATTAAATATATAACATTTCATTAACACATATGTTTTGAGTTTTGTGATCTTATTAACACATTGAGAAGCAGGGGTTGAAGTTATCAGTTATACGTTGTAGGAAATTTCTAAGAAGACTTTGAAGATAGGTTTTAAAGTACATGCCCACCAGCCTTGGTTCCATGGAATCAGAATTGTAGGAGGTTTTCAAAACCTCATTCGTTGGAAAATCGATTGTATTTATCTTCATTTGATAAACGAAATCTGTTAGGAGTCCAATCTATCAATTTGAGCAGCAACAGAATCAATCTCCACCATGATAAGGTTATGCTCATGTTACTCTTTCAACTAATTTACTATCAAAGGTCCAGTAGGTAATATGAGTTCATTGTCCAAAAAATCTTCAATGTTACATGAAATGACTGATAGGTATAATCTCATTTTGTTTTTCCATGTGTGGAATTTATCTCTGTTCATATTAGGTGCATCTCTCTTATACATCTTGTGATCTTTAGCTCAAGTCCTTGAAAATTTTCTACTGCTAAGCACTGATAGCTCTGATACCAATTGTTAGAATAGCTAAGAGGGGGGTGAATCAGTTAGACTCAGTGCCCTCTCAAAATTATCCTATAGTCTTAAATTTCTCCAGATGTATACCAAAACAAATTCAATCATATAAAACTCACCTTGGTGAAAATGTATTCTGTAAACTTAAACTTTCATTAGTAGTGTTTAACAAGTGTCAGTAAATTAATACTGTGATTACCGATCTTGTCAATAAAATAAAGTGTAAAGTAAAATAAAAATCCACAACATTCATCCACATTGACACATAGATTTTTAACATGGAAACCTTGTTAAGGGGAAAACCACTTGGGACTAGTAACCCAAAACATTTTCACTCTTTTGAAGTGAGCCCAGTGAGGAGCCAACCCTATTAAAGGTTACAATGCACACTGTTAAATGTGACCTTGTTAGAGGATTTAAAACTAACAGTTCTCTCTTGACCAAGCATTCACTATGGGGTCAACAAGAAAAAAATCAATGTTCTCTGAATGTTATAATAAGAATTCACTATCCCACTCACTTAAGAGATTTATCTGTAACAATGGTTATACTAATATAGTAATGATCTGATTCAAATACAACTATGATTTTTAGATATTTAAATCTATTCTAAGTACATAATACCTCTGATCAATTTGTTCACTTTAGTTCTTATCATACTTTTTCTTCTCGGTAATCCTCTTTCCTCTATTTTTTATGGCGATGTCTATAGAAATGCTTGGTTCTTTCTTTAACCAATTTGATTAGTAATGCATCAATTTCACATGTATTTTTCAGCATCTATCCACAATACACAATTCATAAATTAATCTCTTGTCTCTTCTACAGACATCATGTATCATTTAATTTTCACCCTTTAGGCCTTTTTTCTTAATCTCCATCATTCATTTTCCCACTTGATCCTTCCTTGACAGTTGTGTTAAAAACACATTTCAATCTTTGTCGTTCGATCTTCCTTGATTTTTCACAACCATTTGATCAAATAACAAACATTATCTTTTACCTCAAAATCATCAATTGTTAGATCAGCATCCAAGTCATCCTCAATTAGAATTAATTTCTCGGTCTTAGTATTAACCATGTTGTATAGGAAATCCCTTACTCGGTTATCCCTGTTGCTCGGTATTCACTACATTTTACTCGGTTATTACTGTCTCTCAGTGTATATAGAACTTTTCATTTTACTGACCACATAAACATTGTTTATTCTAGATCTTCAATACATAACAAATTTTTTCCACCATAATAACACTCAAATAAGTTGGCATTAATGACAATACATTAATTGATAATGTTTATCATCACTTCGACAACTCGGTTGAATATCAACAAATGAATTAAAACATATAGTCAGTTGTGTTTCATCACAAATAAGAGCTCACTACTCTGGACTTGCATTTAGAGGCTCACTGCCAAAGTAGCAAGATACAGTAACAAACTCAAGTACTCAAGACTCACTGTCTCAAAGTAATTACAACTCTTCAAAGTAGATAGAACTATATTCTCCCGATAACGCAGCTAATCTCCATAATACTTCCCACACTAGCAACAAACTATTACTACCCTTTCTTCTCTACCACTATCTCTACACTCTATTTTATTGATTGTTAAACTAGTTTGCACACACTACCTTTTCTCCTTGCACTTACATTTTTCCAAGGCATAAAAAATCTTTATATACAAAATTGATCATTGGAGATTACAAGGTCAACCAAATCAAAATGCATTACAAATGAGTTCAATGTGTTCAATGCCGACCATGACATTAACACAATACAAATAGGATCAATGTCAAAAGCATTCAAACTTAGGACCCAAATAGATAAGTGATATCATTAAATACATAGGTCCCATATAGCATGAACCGATCCCAATAAGATATAAGCATTTAGTATAAGGCTTGGACCTAAATTTGATGTTTCAACAATCACTAAATATATCACCTAGATGAAAGATTGAAAGCATGACCCATCCAAGGAGGAAGATGGATCAAGAAAATGCTATACATATCCCAATACCAAATCAATAATAAGCAGAACAACAACCAAGGATAAATAAACATGTAGAAGAAGTTGCAAATTTTATAGTTGTAACAAGACCTCCACAAGTTATCAAGATATCTATACGCCACATGAGAAGCTATGTCAATAGATCACAACAGAAGTTGCCACAACATATTTATAGATCAGAACAACAACTAAAAAGAATGGAAACACGTGATGAGATAGTCTTTGAAACACCATGAACACACTCTTGATCACTAAAGAACACCACAACTAAGACCAAAACTTGAATTCATATGAATGAATAGAAGTACAACTTCAACCTTGATTTTAAGGAGGAAACCACTCTAGAAAGACAAATAACTACAATTGTAAAACTGCTAACTGCAATGCAACACCGTGCTACTATAAAAGTGTTAGAAACATTGAGAGGGGGGGGTGAATCAGTGTTTGCCTATTTATTAATTTTCAGAAAATTAAAAATAAATCAAACATACATTCAATGAAGCTTAACATAAGAACTCATAACACATGATATGATTATGGGGAAACCTTGATCAGAGGAAAACCCCGGTGGGAATTAGCACCCACAAATATTGTACTAGTATAATGAACCTGTTAAAGTTCCTTTGCCCTGTTAGAAGAAGTCTTTACAATTCAAGTACAATGACCTGGTTAAAGGTTAGACCTTGTTAGGAGTCTTTTACAAAACCCTGTTAAAGGTATATGGCTCACTACCCAATAGGATGAAGGCTACAACCTTCTGATAGTTGATATACACTATATCAAAAGTGAATTATTGTGATGACACTGCTGTCTGATCAGTTCTGTGTATGCACGAATGCTCTTACTCTCTTAAAGAGCTTTATCTCATACTAACTTCATCATACTACTCTTCTATATCTTTCTCTTTCATATTAATCGACACTTGTAACATAACTTTACATTACATACTTATATGTTCATACCCAAATAGACGCGACCAAAAATAAGACTTATGGTCAGCCCTAAAACATAATACACAATCCTTTCGAGCAAGTCGAATTAAGCATTTTTACAACAATACTAATTAAATAATTACAAACATATAATCAAAGGCGCTTGGCTGTTACATAACAAAATAATTCACGTTGATCAAAACACTAGTCGGCTTCCATGCTCTGTCTTCTGGACTGCTGGTGTACTAATCTATTTGTAACTTCTTTGTACTATCATGTCATACCATGTGTTTCTAGAATTAGTATTTAGACATCAAATATAACATATATCTAAATGCGCATACTCTAATTCGATGTCTAACACGTACCCTGATGTGCTGATCACTGTATATCTTTGTTTGCCCTGTTTTCATACTTAGTCATTTTATCTTCTAAGTTATCTTTGACAGAAACTTAATATGACTTTGTTTCCATGATGACAACACAAAAATAGTCATATTTCCTCTAGGATTCAACTTTCTAACAATCTCCCCCTTTGTCATTTATGGCAACAAAGGAATGTGGCCAAGTTTCCCAAAATGACTTAACACAAAAAAATAATTGTATATCATAACATCTTTTACATATATACATATTCTACTCTCTATATATACACATTCTATATTACTACCCCTTTGACATTAATGAAAAGGGTGTACAAAAAATGTGAGTCTCAAGATTCTTATTCCATGTAGACATCAGGGTACACAATCTGAAGAGATTGGATCTCTTTCTTCCAGAATACTTTCATTGCATCAACTGTCTATAGATGCGCCCATAATGCATATGTCAGCTTCTCCATTTTTATCAGATCCATGCAAGGACCTTGATCATATGTCACAATGGTGGCATCAATCTATTTGATGTTCTCATTTAGGACTGCTAGAGAGGGCGGAAGTGCATTTCTCAGCTGAGTTTGTTTGACTCTTATCTTGTTGATCTCCAGCTTAGCCTTTTCAATTTTGTCTAACTGACCTTGATAAACATTGTTACATATGTTCATATCTTGGGTAGATGTTTCAACTAATTTTCTGATAGTGTCCACCATGATCTCTGCCTCTTCTATCTTCTTGATATGTTCAGAGGTGAACTTCACTCTGTCCATGTAGTTTGCTATGACTTTCTTTCCCTTAACTGCCAATTCTTTTAGTATGGACTGCCCAATCTTTAAAGAGTTTAAGTCTAAGGTAAAGTTCTTTACCAATTCATTCAGTCTCTCCTTTTTATATTCACCTTATGCAATTATAGTAGCCGAGTCTACTAGGCTTGTAAAATGTGATTTGAAGTTTGTTAGAATGTTGTCCACATCTTCAACTGATTGAACTTTGGCTACTTTCTTGTTTGCAGGCACTAAGTCATTCAACATTTTCATTGATTCCAAAAAGTGAGGGTTCCTCATCACTTGTTTCTCTTTTGCTTTTTCCATAGCTAGCACACTGATCTTCATTAAGTCCTCTTCTCCCCATGCATCTAGACTTGCTGAATCAAGAGTTAACCTTGGCAACAATGAAGTGGATGGTAAATTGGATGGTGAGAATATAGTATTCTGACTGGTATGCATGCATTCACTCTTTACTGGTATCTTTTTGATTAGTGTCTCATTATCTTGAGTATATTTTTCTTCATTCAAGTCAATTGGATCATTGGAGGGAACTTCATCTTGTTGTACAAATGTATCATCAGTGCACATCTCTTCAGTGCTTACAAATGCTTTATCAACTTTGTCCATGTCTTTGTCAGATGCTGTCATGGATATCTTGATATTATCAACCACTATAGTATCTTTTCAGTCTTTTGCTGTATCAGAAGTTATTGTCACTAAGGGTGCTGAAACCTATGGACTTGTTATAGGTGCTATCTGAATCACTTGTTCTGTAACCTGTTTGGGAGGAGCTGGAGTTACCCTTGTAGTAGGCACCATTGATGGATACATGTGTCTATCTATAAACACTTGTGCAAATGCCTTTTCAATTTCTTTTTCTATCTACTCATACTCTTTGTTCATAATCTGTAGAGTCCTTGTCTTGGTTCTGAGATGAGCCTTCACTAGATCTAATAGAATTTCCTTCTCATCATGTGATCATACAGGGAGAATATTATCCAATGTTTCTTCTCTTATCCTCATATCTTCTTCAATTGCACATCTCTTCATTATTTCCAGTAAATTCCATAACTTTTCAGGTATCACTGTCTTAAGTTCAAGAACTAACTTCTTAAACTTAATCATATGAGATATGATCATAGAGTGTATCTCAGTTTTATCAATCTCTTGATACTTGTCATACACTTTAGCAATTGTATCTAGTCTTCCTTCATTCACAATCCTGTTCCTTAAGAAATTTAGACTAGGTCTGAAACCTACCTCAGGACGAGCTTGAGTATTCCTTTCTTTTCTCCGTGTGTTCCTTGAGGATGGGTGATTTGTGGGCCCTTGCTTCCTTCCTCTAGAATTATTGCTTGGTATAGAATGTGGAGACAAGTCTAGGTCAATGGTGGTAGAGGGCTCATAGGTGCTCTCTACTTTCTTCTTCTTCTTCTGGATCTCTTCAGCCTTCTCAAGTTGTTTGGCTATCTTGGCTTCTCTAGCTTTGTCAAGATCTTCTTGAGTGACTCCATGAACTTTTAGAATGTTGGATGTAATCTTAGATTCTTTTCTTTTGTTATCAGCACTATATAATACAAAAACAACTGCATTAGTCTTCTCTCTGTAAGTGCCCCATCTTGGCTCATTAGGATCTTTGGGCACAGACAATAGAACTTGTGCATATCCTTCTAACACATGTTCCTCCACTTCATAACCAAGAGGATGAATCCATTTGGTTCTAGGTTCAACTTCCTCCATGCAAGTGCAATCTATTTCTACCATGAAACATATGGTATCCTTATATTTATCAACTATCTTCTTAGATAATCTAAACTTTTTCTACATCTTGATCCTAAATGTCTTGATATCCATATCCATGGCGTCCCTCACACTGCTCTCTAAAGTGGCTTTAAGTGAAATCTGAGACATTGTGGGTTTGCTCCTATCTAGGTAAAGGTTTGCAACCTTTCCAACAATATGGAAGTACAAGTAGATGATCAAAGATCCAAACCTGAATGTCTTTCTCCTTTCATGCTTGATGATTCAAATGTTTTCAATCAATTGAGAGCGCAATATCTCACATAGATTGTACTAAGTGTTATCCTTCACCATTCTGATAGCTACTAGGATTGTTGCTGCAGAGACACTATTCAACCTTCTTGCTTGTTGAAACTTATACCCAAGTATCATAGTTAGAATCTTTATGACATCTTCCTTGATAGGTTCAACTATCATCCCGCGCTTGTCACTTCTAGATAAGCAAACTTGTTCAACCTGCTTCTTGACATCCTTGCCAGTAGGAAGAACTGGTCTAGTTTTAGGAAGTCTAGTTAATTCATGGATTAGGTCTATAGTGATGTGAACAGGAACCTCACCAATCCAATAAAGGTCATCATGTATTCTTCTTAGTAAAATCTTCACCCATTCTGGCTCATCAAACTCGTGCGCATTAGAGTATTAAAAAATAGGGTTATCAATCAAGTGTACAAACTCATCCTTGAATGTGTAGTCTAGTTTCATCATAGATCCCATATGAGTGGCTATGCTGATATCTCCTAGTGTTTCCTTCTTACAGTAAATGTACGCGTGGATGTCTTCTACGTGAACAACACCTAACGGGGTTTTGGAGAAAGCTCCTTCCACATCATAAAGTATGGATTTGAATGGATGCTTATTAAATACAAATCTCTTCCTCTCAGCAATGTTGAAAACAATTGGGGTTGCCATACTTAATTGGAACTTGATTAAGTAGGGTTTCACAAAATTTTGAAACGGCGCGACTGCTAGGGTTTTGTTTCAACTTCTCAATCGTGATTCTTAACCACCAAATCTGTTATGCTTTTGTGCTTTGATGCCCAGTGCTCCTATGCTCTCCAAATTTTGTGATCTTGAATGCAAATGTGAATATGATTGAAGACTTGCATTGTTTTATAAAAGCTACTTCATTTAATGTTTGCAACCGTATGCAAATTACTCAGAGGATTTGAAACTTTGATCATGATGCATTTGAGATAATGCGTGCATGCATATTGCAATATCATGTTCTCATAACCATGAATCCATAGGCGCATACTTGGAGGTGAGTATACTAGCCGCGCAGGGGTTCTGAACTAGAATATCTCCCCCTAAGACCAAGAAGGTCTATTCAACTAGAAATAGAGGATGTGTCCATTATGGATGCATCAACTTCTTTGTCAAAATCATTTTCCTTCTTTACTTCAACCCAAATTTTTCTTGAATCTTCTTTTTCTTGAACAAACTTGACTTCTCATTCTTCTTCAAATAGTGATTTCTTAGGATCCTCTTGCTTTTGAGTCCTGGATCTACAAAACCTTGAGATGTGTCTAGCCTTTCCACATGTGTGGCAAATGATAGGAGGTCTGATGTTCTTGTTCATCATGTTGCACTGCTTTTCTATGTGTCCATTGTAGTTACATATCTGACATGTAGTGTTCTGCAAATTTCTTTGAGGTTGATTTCTCTAATTGTTTTGATTCATTCTTCTTTGATTCTTTTGTGACTAATTTCTTTGATTTGTTTTGCAATGTATATCCCTGTGACCAAACTTATTACAGGAGTAACAATAACCATTGAAAGGTCTTACCTCTTTACAAACTCTTACCAAATGACCATGTTTGTTACATGCATAACAATTTCTGTTAACTTGCCTGATTTCCCCTTTAGGTGGATATATTTTAATCTTTTCAACATTTACAACTTTCTTTGCTTCTAAAAATGCTTCATGTGCTTTCTTTCTTTCTTGCAATGAATTGATTTCAATTTGTGCTACATTGTATCCAAGACCAGTAGTGTCACCTTTTTTCTTTTGTTCATTAAGCTGAGATTGAAGTGAATCAAAACTTGTGTGGAGTATATCAATCTTATCCTTTGCTTTTGTTAATTCAGATTCCATCTTCTTCTTTATGTTCTCTAATTCCAATACTTTCATGTTTTCTTTCAAGAGTTCATCATCTAATTTTTTACTTTATTTGATCTTTTCTTCAATAGAAATTTGACTGTCTGTTAGCTGTTCATCTAGATTTTCAATCTTATCTTTCAGAGACATGTTCTCTTCATTGAGATTTTTGACCATTTTCCCTAAATCACTTGTAGAACAATCTTTCAAATCTTTTCTCAATTTCTTGATAAGCATTTGTGAGCCATCAACTTTTAGTCTAAGTTCTTCATTTTATTTTTTAGATATGTCTAGATCTTCAAGAGCCGCTTCAAGATTCTTTTTCAAATGTTTTTCTTTTGCTGAGTCCATGATCTCCTCAAGTGGTTAAACTTTCTTTCAGAGAACTAGAGCTCTGATACCGATTGTTAGAAACACTGAGAGGGGGGGATGAATCAATGTTTGTCTATTTATTACTTTTCAGCAACTTAAACATAAATCAAACATACATTCAATGAAGCTTAACATAAGAACTCATAACACATGATATGATTACAGGGAAACCTTGATCAAAGGAATACCCTGGTGGGAATTAGTACCCACAAATATTGTACTAGTATAATGAACCTGTTAAAGTTCCTTTGCCCTGTTAGAAGCAGTCTTTACAATGCAAGTACAATGACTTGGTTAAAGGTCAGACCTTGTTAGGAGTCTTTTAAAAAACCCTGTTAAAGGTATATGGCTCACTGCCTAGCCTCACTTCCCAATAGGATGAAGGCTACAACCTTCTGATAGTTGATATACACTATATCAAAAGTGAACTGCTGTGATGACACTACTGTCTGATTAGTTCCATGTATACACAAATTCTCTTACTCTCTTAAAGAGATTTATCTCATACCGACTTCATCATATAGCTCTTCTATATCTTTCTCTTGCATATTAATCAACACTTGTAACATAAATTTACATTACATACTTTATATGTTCATACCCGAATAGACGCGACCCAAAATAAGACTTATGGTCGACCCTAAAACATAATACACAATGCTTCCAAGAAATTTGGCTTAAGTGTGTTTACAAAAATACTAATTACATCATTACAAACACATAATCAAAGGCGCTTGGTCATTACATAACAAAATAATTCACGCTAATCAAAACACTAGTCGGCTTCCATGCTCTGTCTTTTGGACTGCTGGTGTACTGATCTATCTGTAACTTCTCCATACTATCATGCCATACCATGCATGTCTAGAATTTTTATTTAGACATCACATCGAACATATATCTAAATGTGCATAATCTGATTCAATGTCTAACACATGCACTAATGTACTGATCGTTGTATATCTCTGTTTGCCCTGTTTTCATACTTAGTCATTTTATCTTCTAAGTTATCTTTGACGGAAACTTAATATGACTTTGATGCCATGATGACAACACAAACATAGTCATATTTCCTCTAGGAGTCAACTTGCCAACAAAAAGAACAATAGACAAGAAGACAAAGTAGCTTTTCAGATATAAGAGTATACCATAGGAGTGTTGGAATTTGGTGAATATAATCTATGTTTTGATCATGGAATTCTATTATGGTATTCTCATTTCTAGAAACATGATGTACTGGAAGCAAGAGATAAGTTATACAGATGGTGTTGAAGATCTAATTGAAGAAATGGTTAAGTGTTCAGTCAACTGAGTAGAGAACAAAATGCAAGGAAAAATTGATTGGCTATGGCATTCGGGATTGATTTAAGGTATTTGATCATGTATATAACATCTATAGATATATATCTATCTACATCTATGATCAGAGATCAGTTAGTTTGAAGATCTGTTCAAGATATTGAAGATTCAAGTAGACTGACAGGAAGAACAGAGGACAACTAGAGAAAGTTTGTTTAGATTAGTTCCCCGGTCTATTTAATGTTTTTTATTGATTGTTTGCAACCTGATTAATTTTGTGTTGACTGTATTCAGTTGACCAATTTTTTTTGGAGTGATCGGATTTAATTTTTAAGTTGATGGGTAAAAAATTTTAGGTCAAGAGGTGGACTGTGATAAATTTCTTATAAAAAGAAGGATAAAATGAGATAGACATGTGGAGAGAGATTATTATTATGAGCCAAGAGGCAAATACAATGAATACATAACTCATTGAAATAATAGAAGCTATCGGTGAGCTAAGAGAAGAAAATGAAAAGATGAAACATGAAGTGAGAATTCAACAACAACATAATGAAATAATCAAGAGAGATGAAGAAAGCAACAAAAGGATGGATGATTTTCTTGATGGACAAAGAAGAGTCAACAACAATACTGGACTAGGATATACTGAAAATGAAGAATCACCAAATCAAGTCGATCCAAAGAATGTCTATGCAAATCCAAGACCAAGAAAGATGACATGTAATCACTGTGGAAGGACAGGCCACACATCAAATACTTGTAGGAGAAAAATGAAAGGTATTCCTAAATCCAAACCTTCATTCATAGGAATTTGTTATAAATGTAACAAGATAGGACGTAAAGCATATGAATGTAAATCTGAGGTGAAATAACCAAAGAAGGAATCCTACATGGAAAAATACTGTCCTTCTTGCAAAATGCATTGACACACCTCTTGAATGCTGGAAGAATAAAAAGCAAGCATGTAAGCCTAAAGATCAAGAAACTGCCTATCAACCAAAAAGAGTCAGTAACCAATATGTTTGGGATTACAATACATGGTAAAATTGTACAACATGTGGAAGATTTGGTCACATAGATGCAAACTATATGAGACAATGGACAAGAAAGTCTAGGAGCTAGACTAACCCTGGAATGACATATCTACACTTTCATAAAGTTGGTCATCTGAAGAAATATTGTAGAGACCAAATGACAGAGACCAACACCTTTGCCAATGGAAACACCATTGAAGACATTAGGAAGATGAGAAACAAAATGTGGAGGAAAGCTACAAACACTGATGAAGCTGGACAGAGAAATACAATTGGTGGCACCTTATCCAATGGATTTGGTGAGATCACCACCCCCACCTAAGTAGAACAAGTAAGTATGTAACTACATTATACCAAGTTATATTTTGCACCAGTTCCATTATACATAGTTAAAATACCAAATCAGCATGATTAAAGATGCACTATGGTATTAATTAGTACAATTTTGTGAATTCAATTTCATCGATTAATGCATACTGAAATGCATTAGTGTACATACAAAGCTAAAGTTTCCTATACTTACCAAGAAGTATCGGTTAACACATAAAGACTAAGTCGCTAGTGTAAACTGAGGATTGTCGGTAATCATGCGAGTTGACAATGCTGTCTTCGCCAAACACCAAAATTTGTCGGTGAACGTAACAAGTTAATAGCTACCCTGAAGCATCATGTTACCACCAAGAATGCTATTGTTTATCACCCGAAAACTCCGTCTTCACACACTGATAAGTGGTTGAGAATTAATGACTTGACTTAGGGAAAAGTCTATAAATAGACGACGGAAGGGTTTCATTTTTCACCAAGTGACCAGAGCGAAGAGATAGAGAGAAAACTGAGTATGAAGCGACAATAATGAAGAGTGACTCCAACACAGTTCATATCACTCCAAATAGATCCCTTAAAACTATAGAGGTTGAATTAAGTACACAGATAACCAAGAACTCTATTTTCATTTACGGGAAAAAGCCCTAATTTCAAAAATGATGACAACTACATCAAGAATCTCTAAACTTAAGAAGGATAAGAAGAATAAGGTTAATCTAATAAAGAATAGTACATGTGAGGAAACTAAGTATAAAATATGTCTAGAGGTTGCCTCGCAACCCGACAATGCTGGTGCATTCTCAAGTATACCAGCTAGGGTTTTTCTCATTGAAGATGTGCAAGCGTATATACACTACAAGATAGCATAAATCAGAGACCTAGAAGTTGAGCAAGCTTTCAAGAAGCTTTGCAATGATGATGGCACTATCAAGGAAGAGCATAAGCACATTGAGGTAAAAGGGATCACAAATTCCCTATGCTTCCTGAAGGAGTTCAAGACCAAATGCATTCGGTTAGTACTAAGAAGGATACATGACCAAAAATTATGGTTAGATAAGCCTAAACTAATAACCAGGGATGTTATACATGTTATTACTGGTTATCCCATAACTGAAATAGTAAAGGAATTCAAGCACCCACATAAAGATGACATTGAAAAGAATACATGAGCTAAATGGGATGGAAGAGGATTAAAGGTATCCACCATCACTGATGATGAACTGAAATTTTAAGCATGTGTCTTAGGATACAAGTTATTTTAGGCTAGCAGGATGAGAAAAATTGCATCCAGAGCAGTGGATATAACATACAAGATTGTCAAGAAGGGACTGCAGTTGAATCTGTCAGAACTTCTGCTAAGACAATTAGAAGAGAACATGAAGACAATAAGAAATGTAAAGTCTAATTCATGTAAGTTTGGATCTTTGATAATGTGCATATTTTTCTATTTCCAAGATTCCTTCCCATCCATAGGAAATATTAAATGGGACACTACTAGATTAGTGACCATATAGATTAGTGAGTTCATCAAATCAAAAAGAGACAATTGTGAATCAGTCATGGATGAATACTTTGTTGGATTCAAAGAAAGAATGCAGAAGAGAATAAGGATTCTATAACAGCTAGTAGAAAAGTTCAAGAATGACATTTGTTTAATGGTAGACACTGACTACACCTAAATCAAGCCAGTTGTACTGAGGACAACATGGATAGCTCCACTTGACTATGAGGTGAACATAGATCAAGCATCAAATGCTATTGAGGCATTGATAAATGAACCATTAGATAAATCACAACCCAAGTTTGGAACTTATGAAGAAGCCAAAGAAAGGATTAAAAATGGCTTAGTTGTGAAGAAGAATATTAGGAAGAAAGACAACATGGTTAAGAACTTGAATAAAAATCTATCGGTGAATAAAGAGGAAACTGAATAGAAAGAATAAAATGAGGTTCAGTCACTCATCGTTGAAGCTAAGAAGGAGAGTGACTCAGAGTCCACAGAGTTAGATACAACACTACATCCACCAACAAAGAAACCTAGGACTACTATTGCATCTAGGACCAGGATTCAGACAACAATGGATGCAAGTCCTTCACCGATAAAGAAAGGTCAAGTAAGGACCTACAAAAGAAAACCTCAAACAAAATAGACCAAAGCACTGAAGAGGAGAAAGAAATTAATCCTAACCAAGGAAGACATTGAAGATACTCAGGATGATGAATTTGTCCAAAAAGAAAAGAATAATATTCTTGAAACTATTGATGAGATATGTGCTTCTATTATCAAATCAGGTACAGTCAATGATCACAACATAAAGAAATGGCTAACATTGGATCCCAAGTATCAAAATAAAATTGAAGAGGAAATTATCAAAATGATGTGTATATTCAAATATCTTTGAATAAAATTAGAATATAATATGCTAAAAGAACTCCAAGATAGATTATCGACAAGATGGACATTTTCTTTACACTCTGAGAAAGAGATTAGGGAAAGAGTCCTAGTATCTGTCATGCCTCTTGAATCTAAATGGAGGAAATTGAAGAGATGATGAAGAAACACTCCAATAGGTTCTCACTAAAGTTAAGAGCCTACAAGTGCTTCAAGGACATCTACTTGAACTAGACAGGAAGAGTGAGGATGAATGGAGAAAGATACTTGATATACCAAAAAAGGAATACAAGTCCCGAGCCCTAAATAGATTTTACCAAAAATCAACAGAACAAAGATGATCAAGCTGAATAGAGCCCCGAACATATTATTATCACTGATGAAGATTTCAATGAAGGATCATTGAACACAAAAGGCAAAAAGGATATGGACTTTGCAGATGAAACATGGCTGGACAATACAATTATTGATATTACTGGAGGAGATCCTACAGATGAGATATAGAAAGATGAAGATGTCACTGTTGTCAAGGACCAACCCAACAAATAGGGAACTACTACAGAATCAACACATGTAGACACACTAGGACAGATACCACTGTTGATACAAGCTATCAACATTATCTCAGAGAAGGAGAAGTTACCTGAGAAGGAAAAAAGTATACCTGAGAATAAGGGTAATGATTAAAAAAAAGATACATCGTATGAGAAGAAGGTTACAACTGATGAACATGTAGTCATCGATGGAGAACAAAAATATGGAGACTACACCAAAGAAGATGCACAAATTAAAGATACAAATGAAGTGCAAAAATAGAAAGGTGAACAAGATAAGATAGTTGATACCACTCCTAAGAACAATGAAGGAGATGCTATAGATACACCAAATGTTGATAAGGAGATGTCCTCAGAAAACCAAAAGGAAAAAACTGAGAAGTAAGAATACACACCAAAAAATCCTTCCTCTAGCACATCAGACCAAGCAGAGAAGTTGTCTATGGTTTTGCATGCAAGTGCATCACAAAAAGAAGAAGAAGAAAACCAAGAAGAGTAAGTTGGAGCTCACACTTGATGAGATCATAGAAATACCAAAGTTTGATCCAACTACATTAGATTTGGAATAAATCCAAGAATATGGAGAAATCTGTCAAAGGAAATCTTTGCAAGAAAATCTTAAAAAGCAGTACTGAGACTGTTTAGTATTGGAGACCACAAGGGATATCTTAAAACTGATAGTTCCTGACATTGATGTTGATCACAATGCCCTCATTCTGGATCAACTTGTTTTTCTTACTGATGCCATCACAACATAGAATTTGGATGCAGAAAAGGCAATTGAGGAACAAGTAGAATAGAAGTTCCAATTCAAATTGACAGAAAAGATCAACCAAGAAGTGGCAGAAAATAAGGTAAAGCTTTTAGAACTGACAAATGAATTAGATCCAATCATTTTTGAAGCTATTTCCTTAATTCAAAAGCTATGCACTTTAGAGAAATTCACAGAGGATAATAATGATAAGATTGCAAAGATCGATTTTGATTTAAATGCAAGTGCAAAAAGTCTAACCACAGATGGAAATGAAATCAAATTACATTATGAGAATATAGTAGAGATTAAAAGGATAAGAAAATAACTTTGGGAAGTAGAATCAAAGTTTAGAGAATAGGTTACCGAGATACAAGCTCAACTTTTACCGAACCTCACACTTCTGTGACAACAAATAAGTTTAGCAAGATAGCTAATTGCCACCCCTGAGATGTCTATAGAAGACAACATCTACGACATGCATGCTAGGATCACATTAGAGAATATGGATGTTGAGAATTTAAAAGAGAAATGGGAGAAGATGATGGAGGAAATGAAGATCTCTCACTCTCATATTTTTGATAAGCTATGGGTATACACTTTTTCCCTTACTATCCAAAAATGGGGAAAAGAAAAATGATATGTATAGAGAAAATAGTAAAAAAAGAAAAAGAAAATATAGCACAAAGGGAAGAGACAAGGTGAAAAGGAATAAATAGTATAAATACAAGTGTACAAACACATATACTATACTATACCAGAATATGCATAGGGGGAGTCATTAAATTCCTAAGTAATATACATTGTGTACATACTATAAATATTTTTAGTATTATGCACATATCAGTTTTTGATAATAACGTCAAAGGGGGAGATTGATCACATAAGTTTTTCCATTAGTATGCAAAGAGAAAATAGTTGTTTGAACCATCGGTTACACTACACCAAAATTTAGGTTTAAGTTCACAATGAAAGGGCTAAGTAAAGGAAAACCCGACCACACAAGATTTACAGTGTAAACTGAAAGTGCAACCCGATGATGATACAGAGAAACCTGACAAGCAGGTTACACTATAAACCAAAAGAGAAGAAACAGAGGAACCCAAAATAGAAAGGGAAGCTGACAGAAAGTTCAACAAAGGAACATTGAAAGATAGTCAAATTGATTTCAAAGAAAATCGAGCATCAGACACCGAAAGTCAGTTATATACCGATAAAAGTGGATCTGACTTCCACGTCAGATAAAATAGTTATATTCTATATTTAGAGTTTTGATTTGTTTTAAATCCATTTCTTAAGGAACAAGAAACATAATTGTAATTGTTTTAATTAGTCTAACTCATTAAAAACATGCAAACTAGGAGATCAAGGTCAAGTTGTAAACCTTTGAACATAGATCTAAGTTTGTAATACGTGAAACTTAATTAGGTCAATCTATTGTATAAATAGATATTGTAATCATTCATTTGATATATATGAGAGGATGAATGCAGCTAAAAAGCACATCTATGGATTGGACAGAGAGTTTCAAGAAGCAGAACAACAAAAGATGAATTTGGTAATCAAGAACCAAGAACCAAGAACCAAGAACCAAGGCTACCGAGAAACACAGGTATTAATCAATCACATTAGGTGATACTTTGTACATGTGACTTTTAATGGATCTATAATCACCAATTATAGATTGGATACACTTAGGTCAATGAATATTTTTTTCTGCACTCTAACAAGTGTAGTAAATAGAAGAAATCATTTCAAGAAAGGTGGATTTAACAATCCTATTATAAATCTCTTTACCGAGTGTACACTAAACAATGTTGATAAATCTCTTAATAGAGTAGACCTTAACCACTCTCCACATAATACTCCTAATAGGGTAGATCATCAGAAGTGATCAAAATTGTAAGCCTTAACCGGCCCCTTCCAATCTACAGATAGTGAAGTTTTTGTGGGTGCCATCCCCACCATAGTTTTTACCTTCTAACAAGGGTTTTCTACATTACCATATGTTGTGTTATGTGTTATTACTTCCTTGAATGTTTCTATAAATTTCTACATACAATTAATATTATGAATTAATATCACATGCATAAAGAAGAACACCAGATATGATTGGTAAAGCAAAGATTTTATTACATGAGGTTAAAGGTTAATTAACTAAAAGTTTTAGAGGTATTGATTCACCCCTCCCCTCTCAGTACACACTTCCTATTATTTCAAATAGGAATTTATAGAGTTGATTAAGTTATTGATCTATTTTGATTTTGCAAGAAAAAGCTCTAACAGGTGGATAATCACTGCAACTGATTATTTCACTAAATGGACTGAGGCTATTACATTAAAAGAAGCAAATGAGAATGTTATCTTGGGTTTTTATGATTACATAAGTCATAGGTTTGGGACCTTAGACTCTATTATATCAGATAATTCAGTTTCTTTCACAGGCTTAAAAGTCATTGAATGTACAATTAGACATGGTGTTTACCTGAATACAAGCTCCAATTATTACCCCCAGGGTGATGGTTTAACAAAGTCTACAAATAAGAACCTAATCAGGATAAGAAAAAGGAATCTGTAAGAAAATTAGAAGGATTGGCACTCTAAAATGAAGTCTAGATTATGGTTAGACAGGATCACTCCCAAGAAGATCATTGGGAATTATCCATACATGCTAGTCTATGGAAGGGAAGCTAAATTTTCCATTTCAACTGAATTACCAGCTTTGGATCTTGCTACCCAACTTGTCCTCTTTGAAGAAGGAGACCCTCTGCAGGTAAGATATGCTCAGCTCATGGAGTTAGAATAAATCAGAGACAAATCCATGGAGAACATCGAGTTCCAATAGATGCAAACCAAGAAAAGATTTTATATGAGAGCTACATCAAGGAACTTCAATCTTGGGTATATAGTCCTCAAACTGGATGAATTCAGATCCAGGCCTAGTAGGCATACCAAGTTTGACTCTTTTTGGGGATGTCCATTTGTGATCACTTAGTGCAAGGATCATAATTATTTTCAGCTATCAAAGCTTGAAGAAGAGGCATTTCCAATTTCCTTTCATTCGATTTCACCTAAAGCCTTGTTTTGAGGTTTGCCCAACTTTGTAATTAAGTTTCCTACTTTCTATTCTTCTTTCTAGGTTAGTTTTTCCTATTTTCCTCAATTTGCTTTGCACAGTTGTTGTTTCTGCTTGTACAATCCTTTTCCCTATTTTTGTTCATTGTCCCTCCTCCTAGTTTCAATCCTTTTTCCTTCCTAGAAGTTTTTGTGTGCTCAAATGCAGACTCCTATTCCAATGGAATATTTTAAGGCCACTAGTTTTATATGTCTAGTAGGCTGAAATTCAGAAAAAATTGCCAAAAATGTTACCCAAATTTCCCATACCATCACCTTTGGCTACAAGTGGATTAAATGAGGCTCCCATAAGGGTAGATCCCAACTTGTATTTTTCTGCACTAATTCCTAGCCTTTACCTCGTTGTCTGCATGTTCTAGGTCTGGGTTTAAACCCTTCAAATGCAAAAAAAACCTATGGAAGGTCTCTTAAGCCCTGAATTCTTTGGTGGTTGTTCTAATCCTTCATTACCTTTTTCCACCACTTAATTCTCACTTTTCTGTATGTGCCTTAAGTCATCAATCGAGTGGGGCCAAAGTTATTTTTCTAAGCAGGTTTCTTTTCCTAAGTTTTATTTCATAGGTCTCGACTTAATTTATTTAACCTAGGCGGAAACAATTTCCTTTTCATCAGATGGTCATCGTGATGCCTTAATCATTGAGATAAAGGTTTTTATTCATTAAAGCATCATGCTTTTGTGATGTGTATCTAGTTTAGATCCAAGCTTAAGACAAGTTAAATATTGAACAAGTTTCTTTTGATCGCGTGGTCAATGTTATGGCTTAAAGACAAAGTGCTCAAGATCTATTCATTAATCCATTAAGCCATTGTGCCACGTGGATGGAGGGGTCACCTTTACGCAGGGTCTTTAGCTTATTAAAGACCAATCAAGTTCAATTTGATCAAACGGTTGGATTCAAGGCTTAAAGCTGAAGTGCTCGAGATCTAGCAATGAATCCATTAAGCCTGAATGACATGTGTATTTTCTAACCGAGTGGGACCTACGGTTCATAACCAAGGTAAAGGTAATCTTTAAGAAAGTGTTGGAGATTTGATTCTGAATAGTTGATTGATAGTGTGTTTGTCATTGATGACAACATATAATACACAGTAGTACTTCTGTATGTACTTATCAATATGATGACATGAAGACCAGCGTGGATAGATACATGTTTTTGACATGTTTACTATGTTATGTTCATACATGCAGACTCGGATATGAAGTTTCAGTAAAGATATGTAATTCTATTATTGATGGTTACAGTTCTGGAAGAATAATAGTTTAAGGTCGATGCATGTAACGTGTTGATCGAGTTGCGCCTATCTTCAAGATATGCATGTTTATATTCATGATAAGTTATGAGTTGTTGATATTAATCTAAACACGCCAAATATATTTCAAGAAGACTGAAAAGTTATGATTAATTTGGTGAAGCTGACTTAGTGAAGCGATGCGTCTATTCAACATTGACTTGCACAGTTGTAATTGTGCTTAGTAGAGATAACAAAGATGTTATGAAGAGTTGTCTAACAAGTCCCATGATCTCATACTTGGGGTATGTAATTATAGAAGGTCATTTGTGATAAGAAGAGTTGTGAAAGCCAGAGATTTATAGGCAGAGCAGAGTGTTGATATAGAAGAGCTATATTTATCATATGTTGATAATATAGATGTTTATGTTGAAGCATTTAGAATATAGATTAGATTTTTATATTGCTTTACAAGAGGTTAAAGCATCGGCACATAAAAGGAACTAATCCGACAAGCAGTGTCACAAATAGTAGTTCATCTTGTTGATACAGTGTGTATCAAATAACTAGAAGGTTGTAGCCTTCACCACTTGGATAGTGAGTCCTCCACCCCTAACAGGGTTACATGTAAAAGACTCCTAATAGGGTTAGACCTTAACCAGGTCACTATACTATTGCATTGTATTGTACAAATCCTAACAAGGTTGAAATATCTTTTAATAGGGATTTCTACAAACAGTATAGTTCTTTGTGGGTACTAATTCCCACCATGGTTTTTACCATTTGGTTTCCCCGTAACCAAATTGATGTGTTGAGTAATGTGTTATCTAAATGTGCATTTAATTTATATCAATCTAGATTAATAAGTACAAAAGTTTTAAAGTTGCAGATAACTGATTCACCCCCCCCTCTCAGTTATCTCTAAAGTATTCTAACAATTGGTATCAGAGCCAAGTGCCTTGGAAAAAAATCCTAAAAGCTTAAGGTAGATCAAGATGGCATATTTCAAAAAAGATAGCCCTAAGTTCAATGGAGAGAACTATTTGGATTGGAAGAATAAAATGGTAACACATCTACAGTGCATTGGATTTGAGATCTTTGAGATTGCTACACAAGAGGTTGAAATTCCATCTCTGAAAGACCTTGCAAAGGATGATTCTACTAGAAGACAAAAGGAAACATTTACCAATAATGCAATTGCCAAAGAAGCCCTAATCAGTGCCTTATCTGACAGTGAATTTTCTGAAATCAAGAAAATTGACAAAGCACATATCATATGGAAGTATTTAGAAGACATGTTTGAAGGAGATGTTCAAGCAAAGAGTGCACGCAGAAAGACATGGAAGAAGAAATACAACAGTCTTGAGATGTTTCTTGAAGAGAACATTAGAGCTTATAATCAAAGGATAAATGAAGCAGTATCTGGAATCAGAAACAATGGAGGAGAAATTTCAGAAGAAGATATAATGGATAAGTTAACTACTTTGACATAAGACTATGAAAACAAGATCAGTATTCTAGAAGAAACTATGCAATTCTCACAAGACTTCAAGAGAGAGACTTTGATCAGAAAAATCTTTGCATTTGAGATATCAAGATTGAAGACTGAACCTAAAAATGAAATAGCCTTCAAAGCTTCAATCCACGATAAGAAATCCTCACACATCCCTAGTCATAATGAGAATGAAGAAACTGATGAAGAGCTAGAAGAGATAATTGCCATGATTGCTAAAAGAGAAAAGAAGGGAAAAGGAAAGTATGAATGACAGCTCCCATTCAAGTGTTTTTCATACAATAAGATTGGTCACTTTGCATCTAAGTGTCCCACAAGAGTCAAGAAGTTCAGATCCGATTACAAACCTAAATATAGGAAGGAATGTTACCATGCTGAAGAAGGTGTAACTGATGAAGATTCAGGAGAAGATGAAATTGTATTCATTTCCCTTAAAGACATGGAAAGATTGCTCAAAGATATAGACATTACAAATAAAGAAGAAGATCATGAATTAGCCTTAATTTCCAAAGCAGATGTCAGAACTGATTGGATCATTGACAGTGGATGCTCACATCACATGATAGGTGATAAGGACAGATTTGTTCATCTAGACAAATACAAAGGTGGTATGGTTAGATTTGGAGATAACACTCCTAAACCTATAATAGGCAGAGGATCCATCACCTTGGATGGAAAGAACAAAATAGATGATGTTCTATATGTTGATGGTTTGCACCATAATCTACTAAGTGTTGGATAGCTACTTGATAAAGGTTATCATTTGGAGTTCAAAGACAACAAGTGAATCATTAGCAACAAGGATGGAGACATGATTTCATCAGGCTCTAAAACAAAAGGTAATGTTTTTCAACTTAATTCTGATGTAAGTTTTTTTGTTGCAAAGGTGGATGATAGTTGGTTATGGCACAAGAGACTTTGTCATATCAATTTTGACAATATAGTAAAGATCAATAATGTCAAGGTAGTTAGAGACCTACCAAGCATTGCAAGTCCAATTGACACAATATTTAGGGAATGTGTTATGGGTAAACATGTAAGGAGTTCATTCAGAAGCAAACAGACCTCAGCTAAAAACAAGTTGGACTTAGTGCATACAGATTTATGCAGTCCTACTCAAACAAGATCACACTATGGTGAAAGGTACTTTATTTTTTTTGTTGATGATTTTTCTAGGATGATGTGGGTTGCATTCTTAAAAGAAAAGTAAGAAGCCTTTGATAAGTTCAAAATATTCAAAGTTAAGGTAGAGAATGAATCTGGACTAAAACTGAAATGTTTAAGATCGGATAAAGGAGGAGAATTCACCTCTGACCATTTTTATGACTACTGTGAAGAACATGGAATAAAAGGCAGTTGAGTGCCCCTAGAACACCTCAGAAAAATGGAATTGCAGAAAGGAGGAATAGGATTATACTGGATACAACACGCGCCATGATGATTGAAGGAAAAGTGACGCACACCTATTGGAGAGATGCAGTGAACACAGCAGTGTATACCATCAATAGAACTCAATTGAGACTAGGCATGGACAAGACACCCTATGAACTATGGTTTGGTAATGTACCCACAGTAAAATATTTTAGAATATTTAGCAGCAAGTACTACATCAAGAGAGATGACAGTGTAGGTAAGTTTGATGCTAGAAGTGATGAAGGTATTTTTCTTGGTTACTCTACAAAAAAATAATCTTACAGATGTTTTAATTTAAGATTAAAGAAGATAATTTAAAGCACACATGTTAAGATTGATGAGAATTTTATGATCCAAGAAAGGTATTATGATTATGCACCTTTGATTGAAGAAGAATCCAGACCTAACAGTAAAGATACTATGATTGAAGAAATGTTTGATTGCATTGATGTCTCATGCAATGAACCTAATTCATGCAATGAAGAACAACTGATAATAGAGGAAGAAGTCACACCTAAGGTTCCTAAGTTTACATCTAGATACCACTCTAAAAATGATAACATTGGAGATCAGAGCAGCAATGTTTTGACCAGATCAAAAGCAAAGAATATAACAATGGATGAAGAGGTATGTTTACTTTCACAGATTGAACCTTTAAGTGTTGAAGATGCTTGTAATGATTTTGATTGGAAAAATGCAATGAAAGAAGAACTAGATCAGATAATCAAGAATGACACATGGGAATTGGTTCCTAGACCAAGTGATAAAAATGTGATTGGAACAAAGTGGATTTTTCAGAAACAAAATGAATGAAGAAGGTACAGTAATAAGAAACAAAGTAAGATTAGTATGTAAAGGATATGCGTAGAGAGAAGGGATAGAATACACTGATACATTTTCCCCTGTGAGTAGATTGGAAGCCATAAAATTATTTTTGGCATATGCAACAATAAAGGACTCTAAATTTTATCAAATGGATGTCAAATCAGACTTTTTGAATGGTGACTTAAAAGAAGAATTCTACATAGAACATCCTAAAGGATTTAACCTTTCAGATAGACCAGACATGGTATGCAGACTAAATAAAGTACTCTATGGACTCAAACAGGCCCTAAGAGCGTCGTATGAAAGATTAGATGGATATATCACCAAGATTGGATTCAAGAAAGGAGCAGAAGATTGCAACTTTTTCACAAGAGAAACACCTGATGGATTACTATTAGTTGCCATATTTGTTGATGAAATTATTGATGCAGGAGCATCCCAGGGTAGTTGGCTATCCTGCATGTTTGGGAGATTTGATGGAGTTGTGTGGAATTATTTTCATGTGGGAGGGATTTGGTAGAGTTGTTTGGACCTACTTGGGTCTTGGGTAATTGGTTTTGATGTATTTAATGGAACTTGGCATGATCTTGGTTGCTTGGCATGGACCGGGAGGAGATCGACCTTGCTTAGAAATTTTGTGCCTATTACAAGCCATATAAGTAATTTTACACAAAGAGTTAGAGGATTAAAATTTCAAATATTTAAGAGGGCCTATATTTCTACCTACGGTTCGAAGCACGAGTCCTAATTCATCCGGAGCTAGGAGATATCGCGATTTTACTAAGACATCTATTTTGGGCATTTAATTGTTGTTGTTGGCCGACTTGTGGCATTTAATTTCGGTATTTGTATTTAATTTATGTTCAGGGCCGACCTGTGGCTTAGATTGGTATAAGTAGGGGTTGTGGGGGAAGTCTTTAGTCATTCATTTATCCATCCTGGAGAAGAGGAAGAGGTAGAGAAGCGAGTTTTGAGAAGAGCTAGTGGCTGCGGCTTGGGAAACAAGGGGATTGCTTGGTGGGATTGCGAGCACAAGTTTAGATCTTCCTTGGGGGGTTCCTACCAGTGTGTGGATTTGGGCTAGCTAGAGTTTAGTTTGGATCTTGCAAGATCTTATAGAGTTTCTATTGTAATTTCATTGTATTTGCCCGTAACCCAAAAGGCCTTAGAGTCGGGCATGTTGGATGAAAATACGATGATTCTATTATGAGTATTTGCATTGTGTGGATATAAATCTGTGTGTTGTTATTTATATTCCATTGTGTGGTTATTTACTGGGGACTAGGACATCTCCATCGGGGATTCTCCTGCCTTGCACTGCATCAAGTGGTATCAGAGCACAGTTGTTCCTGAGTGTGTGGACAGAGCGCCGAATGTGAGGCAGTTTGTACCAGGACCTTGGGTAGAGTTTATCAGAGTGTAGTTATTCTTCAATGTGTGGACAGAGCACCAAATGTGAGGCAGTCTACACTAGGACCTACAGTAAAGGTTGGATCTAGTTGGTGATTCATTGCAGAGGGTTTGTGAAGATCTTAGAAGATGGTTCTAAGAAGATTAGACCCTGCGATGATTGCAAAACTCCATGATGTGGTGGAGAAGAATATTTCAATGAATTTTGCTTGGATGGAAGCCAGATTGAATAATCGAGTTAAGGAACGGATGGTTGAGAGTGATCCATCTTTGGATAAACTTCATAAGAGAGTTCGAGAGATCTTGAAACCATGGAGCTGGAGTCTACCGACCAGGAAGCGAGTTATCTGGCCAGTTAGAAGACTTGTTTGAGAGAGAAGAGGGCATAGCAAGGTTGAGATGGAAATTGGTTTTGTTGATCAGTGTGTGGAGTCTGATACGGAACCTGTAGAGAAACTTTTGGTTGTTGCTGAGGAGCTTCCTAACCTTGTTGATGCTGTGGTTGAGATTGGTTTTCATGATCAGTTGGTTGAGTCTGACATGGAAACTGTGGAGCACTTGGTTGTGGATAATCAGGTTGCTAAGGGTGATGATCCATATGTTGGTGATATGGATGTTGTTGCTGTGGATGTTGCTAGTGTGGATTCACTAGTTGTTGATGCGGTTGAGGATCTACATGATACTATAGATCTGTATGTTCCTGATGTAGACCTGTTGGTGGTTGACATGGTTGAGGATTTACATGTTGCTCCTATTGTGGATTTGAGCTTACATGTTGGTGACATAGATTTCATGTTTGAGGATATTTTTGTTGTTGGTAGTGATCAGCTACAGAGAATGTTGGTGGGGCACTATGTTCAGTTTGTTCCTGGGAGTGAGCATGTTGATTAGATGGTTGAGATTCTAGTGGTTGATAGATGGATGCGGATTTGGATAATTTTCATGTTGGTTCTATTGTCCCTGTTGGAATGGAAGCCTTTGGTGAAGATGAAGATGGTTGTGGATATTTCATCTAGCGTCAAAGTATAAGGCATACTTCTTTTCGCACCTGGGGAGTCTGATGCAGGAGCATCCCAGGGTAGTTGGCTATCCTGCATGTTTGGGAGATTTGATGGAGTTGTGTGGAATTATTTTCATGTGAGAGGGATTTGGTAGAGTTGTGTGGACCTACTTGGGTCTTTGGTAATTGGTTTTGATGTATTTAATGGAACTTGGCATGATCTTGGTTGCTTGGCATGGACCGGGAGGAGATCGGCCTTGCTTAGGAATTTGGTGCCTATTACAAGCCATATAAGTAATATTCCACAAAGAGTTAGAGGATGAAAATTTTAAGGATTCCAGAGGGCCTAGATTTCTACCTACAGTTTGAAGCACAAGTCCTAATTCATCCAGAGCTAGGAGATATCATGATTTTACTAAGACATCTATTTTGGGAATTTAATTGTTGTTGTTGGCCGACTTGTGGCATTTAGTTTTGGTATTTGTATTTAATTTATGTTCAAGGCCAACCTGTGGCTTAGATTGGTATAAGTAGGGGTTGTGGGGGAAGTCTTTAGTCATTCATTCATCCATCCTGGAGAAGAGGAAGAGGTAGAGAAGCGAG
>MU224323.1:1841162-1868382 GCA_018584345.1 Thuja plicata | reverse complement strand
CATTGATGACAACATATAATACACAGTAGTACTTCTGTATGTACTTATCAATATGATGACATGAAGACCAGTGTGGATAGATACATGTTGTTGACATGTTTACTATGCTATGTTCATACACGCAGACTCAGATATGAAGTTTTAGTAAAGATATGTAATTCTGTTATTGACGATTACAGTTCTGGAAGAATAATGGTTTAAGGCCGACATATGTAACGTGTTGACCAAGTTGCACCTATCTTCAAGATATGTGTGTGTATATTCATGATAAGTTATGAGTTGTTGATATTAATCTAAATGCGCCAAACATATTTCAAGAAGATTGAAAAGTTATGATTAATTTGGTGAAGCCGACTTAGTGAAGCGACACGTCTATTCAGCATTGACTTGCGCGGTTGTAATTGTGCTTGCGCGCTTAGTAGATCCAACAAAGATGTTATGAAGAGTTGTCTAATAGGTCCCATGATCTCATACTTGGGGTATGTACTTATAGAAGGTCATTTGTGATAAGAAGAGTTGTGAAAGCCAGAGATTGATAAGCAGAGCAGAGTGTTGATACAGCAGAGCTATATTTATCATATGTTGATAATATAGATGTTTATGTTGAAGCATTCATAATATAGATTAGATTTTTATATTGCTTTACAAGAGGTTAAAGCATCGGCGCATAAAAGGAACAGCTCAGACAAGCAATATCACAAACAACAGTTCATCTTGTTGATACAGTGTGTATCAAATAACTAGAAGGTTGTAGCCTTCACCACTTGGACAGTGAGTCCTTGGATAGTGAGTCCTCCACCCCTAACAGGGTTACATGTAAAAGAATCCTAACAGGGTTAGACCCTTAACTAGGTCACTATACTACTGCATTGTATTTTACAACTCCTAACAGGGTTGAAATATGTTTTAACAGGGATTACTACAAACATTATAGTTCTTTGTGGGTACTAATTCCCACCGGGGTTTTTACCATTTGGTTTCCCCATAACCATATTGATGTGTTGAGTAATGTGTTATTTGAATGTGCATTTAATTTATGTCAATCTAGATTAATAAGTACAAAAGTTTTAAAGTTGTAGATAACTAATTCACCCCCCCCTCTTAGTTATCTTTGAAGTATTCTAACAAAAAGTTCCATTCAATCTAATGGTTAGTTTAAAGGCTTAAAGAAAATTTGATCAAAATCTAATCATCAAGGAATTATGCCTTATTGACATGTGGAAAGTTGTCAGAGCCTGGACCCATCTGAAATAAGGTAGACTTCAAGCAAGTTTCTTTTGATCCAACGGTAGGCATAAAGCCTTTATTCCAAAGTGCTCGAGATCTATCTATAAAGGCATTACGCCTTGAAGAAAATTGTTCATGGTGGGGTAGGGCTGGTTAGACAAAGGTAAAGTAAAAATTGATTAAGTCTTAGTTGATATAATGGACAACATATTGCCTTAAAGATAAAGTGATCGAAATCTATTATTTAAGGCATTACATCATGATGACATGTGGCACAGATGATGTCATGGATCTCGGGTTTATAGAATAGTAAAGACACATCAAGTTTGTAAAGATCGGAGGGTGGGTGTAATGCCTTGATCATAAAGATGAAGAATGATAACTATTAAGGCATTCCACTTGTGCACCGCGTGGCAGATCTGATCCTGTACTCGTGGGTAACTTAAGGAAGATCAAAGGTCATGTTTTAAAGATAGTAAATTTTCAAATCCGAGCTGTTGATCAAGAATTCCATGCCACCTATGACCATTTGGGTTTTAATTCAAATATTTAAATTTTTTTCTTAGAGTTTTCAAGGTGGTGGTGATGTTTTCAACTTACAGATAGAGTAGATGGATCAACCAACTTCTTTTCTCAAATTTATGGTGATGGTAGATGTATTCATGACTATATCTAACTTTTTGAGATATTTCCCAAGTGCATTAATGAGTAGACTTGATTGGTTTAGGTTTTCTACATTGTTTAATGGATATCTATTGTAACCCTAATTCTACCCAAACTGATTGGCTAGATTGACTCCCAAGCCTATATGCTAGGAGAGGTTTTAAATAAGTAGTTTTAGAAGAATTTTTTAGCTAGAGATTTTCAGCTTATGAAAGACTTTTTGTGGCATCTTCTCTGCCCTCAAGTTTTCTTCTTGTTGTAATTTATCAATGAATTCCAGATTATGAAAAGGTTTTCTATGACATTTTCTTTGTCCTCAAGTTTTTTCTTGTCTATACTTCTCTTATTTGAAGCATAATATAGTGGTTAATATTTGAGAAATCTTGCAGTTCTTAAGCCTTCTTTATTTTTGCATCTTTGTGCACTACTGTGGGTGATTTGATTTGGATAATCTTGTGGATTTTGTTCATCAATTGTTATCTTGTCTCATTCCTATGCCAATTTTCTAAAGTGGATGTTTGTCTGTAGGTCACTTCTGTGTCTATTTCCTTGGATATGCTATTGTTTGTGAAATATTCTCTTTCCTTGAATAGCCTCTTTCTCTTTCAGACCTCTCTGTGACATACTTATGCAAGCCTATTTAGAAATTTGTGATCTGCTAGATCCAAGAACTTTCATGCTAGTTTTTTCCACTATGTTATGATTCAAGTTACCTTTAGTACATCACCTAGTAGGTTAATTTTCTTTTCAGTCATTTCCCCCCAGTTCTCCTTCTATCCCTTTTTCTTCCAAGTTTAATTTCATGTTCAAAAGAAAATAAGGTGATTATCCAAGAGGAGCCGGCATAAAATCCGGAGGCTTCACTTGAGTTAGCAGAGGTCCCACAACCTAGAAGTGATTCCCATGTTATTCTAGATTTTAAGGCTCAAGCGCTTATCAGGGTGCAAAATTTAGTGTATTATAGTCACATAGGTGCAATGCGTTGAATATTAATATCACTTCATCTTTAAATTAAGGCAAAATGCCAACCTTTAGATTAAAAAATATCTGCATGAACTTTATGATAACTTTTAAACATAGCCCAACCCTGCCAAATACTCATGTCCTTCAGGAGCAATGCCTTTATGGGTATCTCATTATCATCTCTTCCTTGAAGAAAAGAACCATCCATTGGATTGAAAACAAGATGCACGACACTTGGGTTTTAATAAAAATCCACGGGGGATCCAAGAAATAGAAAAAATAAATAAAACCGCTAGGACTTAGGAAGATTTAAAAGCATGACCCCGTCGACGATGACATGAAACACATGGGTCTTAAGGACTTTTAAGTGAACAAAAAAGTAACTTGATGTTATAACAAGTTACAAAAGACTTAGGGTTTAAGATTAATCACAACAAAGACCTAGCAAATGACAATTAGGGTTTATGAAATCTTGAACCTTGCTCAGGGTTTTAACAAAGGAATTTGGTAGTGATGCATAAAATTATTTTTTGGAGCATAAAAAGGAACCATAGCAAAGGATTGGAAACAAGAAAATTACAAACCCAAGATGACCTTCGGGTTTGAGGTTTGTTCCATAGTTGGTGACATGCTCTTGGATGGAAAAAGGTGACTAGAAGTTTGGCGCAGGTTGAAATGACAAGTGATCACTTCTTAAAAAAATGTTAATAGAAATTCATCATGATTACACAATCCTACATGCAAAAATGGTCTAGATTTAATGTCTTCCCAAGTTGATGTTCTATTAGAATTTACTTCACATTGATGTTTTAAAGTTTTGAATCATGCAAATCAAATATAAAGATTTTCTTCATCATTAGAAGTGATATTCATAACTTCCTTCGAGTTTAGAAAATTATGAAGAACTAGAAGGAGTTAAAGAGTAAGGTAATTTTAAGCTTCTAGTTTACAAAGATGGGTCTCTAGTCACACTTCTTTAGTTGTCATTTTTTGTCATTCTTAAAGAAGAAATAGAGGCATCTTAAAATGTTTTAAGAGTTCTTTGCTACTTTTCTAAAGATTTGTGGGGTTATTGTATAAATTCAAAATGAGGAAAACTCTTCCAAATTGGAGTGAACCTCTTTCTTAGTTAGTACCCTACCTAAGATTGAAGAAACCTCTATAGCCTAGGCTAAATTAGGGGAATTCCTAAAAAGAGAAAAGAAACCTAAACCCAATTCCATGTTGTAGAAAATAGTACAGAGTGGACTATTAGAAGCGGAAACCTTCCATCTTGTAGCTCCTTGATCAGAATTAGTTGTCAAATGAATGAACATATATGATAAGGAAAACAAGGGAATCCTTAAGGCCGACAACTCTACTCTAGTTGAGATTAATAGAGAAACTATAATGACTGCTATGGATATACCTAAAAAAGACCCATATGATAACTGGTCTATTAGTTTAGCTTACTTAATGTTTTCATAAAAGGTAAAAATTTACAGAAGCGTTACAAAAAGATATTGGCTTCAGAAAGAAGAGAAAGGAGGCTCACTTCTGCCTAGGCCTTTGACTAGAGAGAACCAAATTGAGGATTTAAAGTTCATGGTTATTCTGTTGAAACTCATAAAGGGCAATTCACATATGTTCCACTTGGAAGACTAGATGTATTTCTATATTCATGTTTTCCCTAGGGGAGAGAAAAATCTAGACTGGGCTGAGGTTATAGCTGAAAGATTGGATAATGAGTTGGAAAAATTTGTGGGGTGAAAAATATTTTACATGTCTTCTAATTTTTTCTATATCCTGACCTCCTCAAGGGAATGGTATGGGCTATATCATGAACCATGGAAGAATGGTATAAATATTTATGATTACCATCATCATCTTCAAGAGAAAAAGTGCCCACATAATTTTATGAGAGTGAATGATGTGTTTCAAGGAAACTTGGTTTAGGAGCTTAGGGGAATAATCACCAGAGAATGTCGGTAGAAGATATGCAGTTTGTAAGAATATATGGGAGTTACTTCATAGAGTTCACAAAATTCACATACGTCCAAGTAGGTGGGTTCACTAGACAACCTTATAAATTACCTAGGTACATGCTTGATAGTCATGTGATAATGGAGGTTGCTAGGCAATTAGCTTGGATTGAAAAAAGGTTGAAGAAGAGAAGTAATCCAGAGTTGAATTCCTTGTTGAACTCTGATATTATAGTTTTAAATCAATTTCAAATGCATTGAAAGTGGAGTCAGATTTCAAGAAGTTGAACTTGCAATTCTACACAGCTAGGCCTAAGTTTGATAGACAAATTTTCACCACTGAGCATTTGAATATTAAATTTATTTTTTTCACCTAGCCCAATTGGAAGATTTCTGAGAAAATTGTGAGGATGAATATGAAGTAAGAAAGATCATGTGGTCCAGACTTTGCCTGAATCAAATCTTGAACATGAACTTAAACATGAGCATAACCGATGTTAAGGTTCAAGAGGATGATGAAGTGCTCAACCCATAGTATATGGAAAAGATTCAAGATTAACACCTTCCTGAGATTGACTAGATAAAAATTAAAAATGATAGTATTCAGTTGAAGTCATTTAAGATAGCCAGAAGGAAAGAAATATTTCTTAAAAGTTGTCAACCTAAACAGACCTTACAAGATGAGCCTCAAATTGAAACAACCCTTGAAAGACATACTACCCCTCTACCATCTATGCCTTCCCCATCTAATGAATGTGTTGACATTTCTGGTGCACGATGTTCTATTAAAATTGAGATCCAAGACATAAATAAATTTGGGAAGATTTCTAAAAGCCCATCCTGCACTCGCATAACTGTTACTCCTAAAGCGATTTTTTTGTCATTAGTTTTATGCAAAGTCATATCGGTGAATGTAACCAAAGTATGTAAGGAAATATAATGTAGAAGACACAATTGGTAAAGGAAACCAAGATATCAACCAAGCACTGAGCGAGCTACATATATGGAGTCATGCAAAGACAGTTACCGAGCACTCATATGCATCAAGAAGAGAGTTTAGAGTTACTGAGTAAGCACAAGTATGTTACCGAGTATTCCAAAGTTAACATTTCAATTGAATTCAGATACATTGAATCTAGACACCATGTAGGTAGTGTTGCACAAAATTCAAGGCAAGTGTTAGTTGAATCATTGGGATTCCAAACACATGAATAAACATGATCATAAGGAAAATCTACCAATGAAGTTTTAGAAGGCACAAGTAATTGGAGATGTAACCAAAGTTTAACCTCTTAATTTGTACCATTGAATGATGATGCCCTAGATCTAGTTAACTGTCTAAACTAAGAGTTAACTTCTTGGAAATAGTATAAGAGATTATATTGAAATAATGAGCAAGTTGTTTCTATTGTTGTTGTTGTTACTAAAGTTGATGAATTTTTTGCAAAGAGAAGTGAAGGAGACATAAGTAGAAGGAAGAAGAGCTTATAATACTAAGCTACCAAGTGTAGAATGAGGTAACAAAGTTATTAAGCATAATGAGTCTGGACAACATTTGAATGATGCATTCTTATGAGACATTTTTGTATTGAATTTTTTTGTATTCAGAGAAGTACAAATCTCGTTTGTGGATAGGCCCTAATAGGTATTTATATTTTGTAAATCCTTTTACCAAGTACATCTCTCAGATTAGAGATTGTCAAATCCTTTAAATCCTAACAAGGTAAGCTACCAAAAGTAGCTAGCATTGTAGCTCTAACCGAGAAACCTTTATACTATAGTAGTGAAGGGTTGTGGGTGTTATACCAACTGCATTTTTTTGCCTCTAACAAAGGATTTTTGCATGACCAAAATATTTTTGTTATTTGTTGCAGATTTTATGATTTGAGTTATTTACTTTATGTTCATATTATGCAATGTATTCAACTTGGTAATTGATTAGATTGTATGCTTAAAAGCTTTAAGGGTACTAATTGTAATCACCTAAAAATGGTCACCTAAACCCTAGACCCCCAATCTCACCAATTAATCAAGAAACCCTAATCTTGATTACCCTAAGTCCTAAATCAAATAGGCAATTATCAAATTTGAACTGATTTGACCTAAACCCTAGGTCCTAATCGATCATCTTACTTGATTAATTAATTAATTCCTAAAATCACATTACATTGACAAATATATCTTATGTTAATTATTTAATTGATATTATGATATATTAATTAAATAAAAATTACAAAATTGTCAATTAAATAAAAAATGAATTAAATTAATTATAAAAATATAAATGTGCATTCAAAGTCAATTAATTTATTAAAAATACATATGACATCATCAAATTCAGTTGACTAATTATCAAAATGGAAACAATCTACTTCCATTCAGTTAACTAATTCTCCACTATTTATCATTTTGAAAACATTTCAGTTAACTAAAAACTTAATATGGAAGTTTCCAAAACAACTGATCAGTCAATTCATTCAACTAATTCTCTCAGCCAATCGAATCACTTGCACATGGATTGTGCTTCTTGAATCAAATCTGAGCCACTCTTTTTGTTTGATCTTGACAATTGATTCGAGAGAGATTTCTATAAAAGAGAAACTCTATTCCTTCAAAAAGGATCCTAACATTTTATCTAATGTTATTATGCTACATTTTCATCTTAGCTTTCTTGCATTCTTAGCATTTATTTAATATTGGTGTTTACTTTTATTCAAGCATGAAAACATAAATTTAGGCAACACTTTCAATTTGGGTTTAAAATTGAATATCTCACATTTCAATTGGTGTTCTAAAACTAAATTCTAACTAGCTTGGCTTAACAAAAATCTGCATTTGCATTAGCATTTAGATTAATTAGTAGTTTACTCTTAGCATATAGCTTTTTAAACCCTTCATTTAGGTTGGTGTGTAGTCACTGAACTTGCAATGATTTGAGAGCAAGCTCATACTCTAGCCTTCTAGAAGGCAATAGGTTGACTCTTTCAGACATGCAGGATGAATTAATCAATATTCATTTCTATATGCAACTGAAGTACAATGACCATGTTGAAGTGTACTGCTAAGTGAGAAGGCCAATTTTAGCACACACATTTCTGGCGCCCACCGTGGGGTAGAAAACTCAATTTTTTGGCCTCATATTTCTTTTTTGTTATCAAGATTTTTATACATTCATTTTTGAGCTGAATCAGATCCCACCATAGTGTCCAGGTCATCATTTTGGTTTGAAACAACTATAAACATGCCTATGCTCTGTGGCAAAACAATTTTGTAAACAGAGGCCGTACAGCCTTCTGCATGCATATCGAGAAAAAACAATTGCGCACATCGAGACAAATTTTTCTAAAAATTTTAAATTTTTGGTTCAGGTTTGAATCTAATAATCTCGGCTATTATCATGTGCTAAAATTTTGGTTTTGGGTTTAAACTGATAATTCAGACAATATCCTGTGCTATTTCTATTCATCGTACTATACATTATATTTTTAATGTTTTGTGCTATAACCAAACCCAAGCTGAAACCTTTGTTTACTTTAAACATTTCACGCTCTAGTTAAAAACTATAGTTTGACTAAATCCCCCTGCATATGGGATTAAATACCAAGCCCAAACCCTTCCTGCGCTTCCCACCGTCTCGCACCCTCCACTCTCCTCCTTCCCTCCACGCACTTCCTTCCCCCGCCTCCTCCCACCAACCCACCACTCAACTTCCATTTCCCCCATCACCTTTTCTCCCACACTTTGCTCCCTCCAAAACACACTCACAAATTCCACTAAACACATCGCACTTCCCTCCACCATGTTGCTTCTTCCTTAACTATGCAGCTCCACCCTTCGCTGCTCAAAACCGCAGCTTCAAACTCCTCTGCCCCGCCTCCCTTTAATGCCACTCCCAACTGCTCAACCCCACACCCGTCTCACACCCTTCACTCTCCTCCTTCCCATAGCGCTCTACAATCCTTCACCAGCCTCCCAACCCGTGCCTTGTATGTGTGCATCCATTCATTGTTTTAGTGCCTCCCTTAACTCCATGTCTTACATCGACGCTCAACCTTGAGAAGATTCAAATAGAATACTTGACAGAAATCTCCTTCCATTGTCTGCCTTGGTTAATGTCCATGCCCATTTCAGAGCTCCCAATTTATACATAGGTGAGAAGAATGTTGGGAATGGTTGTTGAATGTAGCTCTAGACCCGCCAAATTGTATAAATTTGATTTTACAAATCTTTTCACCACATTCTATATGTGCGCCTACTAGAGTAGTGGAAACCGCAACATTTAATAACATTTTTTGTGCTTTAGACCTACAGTCAACTCTTTTCAACACATATAGTTTATGCATATCCTACGGTTGTGGTATACCATGAGTTCACATTTCTTCTGGATTATTCTGTCAAATCATTTGCCTGCCTTCTTTTAGCGCTCTGACTATGCAAAGTATTTCCAATAATAATATTTAACACAGACTCTTCTTTGGTGTTCTTTTATGCATATCTATACACTATTTTGAGTTTCTGATAAAGGTTGTGAGTTTTTATGTTCATCAAATACCACTCCTCCTACAGCCCTCCAAATGGGTGAGTGAAAATTTGACACTTGGCATAGTGCCATGTCATCGAGACACGTCACCCTATAAAACATTTTCAAGCTAAAATTGACACCCATCTAGACTTTTTTTTGTAGGGATATTGGCATTTTAGGACAGCCTTTTGGCCATCAAATTTAACCTTCTAAATTGATGATGTCAGCAAAGGTTTGAATATTCTCAGCCTTCACCAGCGAACTTTTCCAATTTACAGTCTGACTTTAAAAGCTCGTATCTTGCTTGTTTTAACTCCAAATTAGGTGAATTTTTTTTTTATTTTGGGTAGAATTTCCCAAAGATGTCTGGGTTGGAGTTATTTTTTGGTTTTGGAACATCAAAGGTATCATAAATTGCAGGTCTTCATGAATGTTCCTATCTAATCCTCATTTTTGCATCTTTCAGAGCCTCGTACAGGCTCATACGATCACCATTTTTAGTGCAATTTTTTTTGAAACAACATGAATTTTCTGTCTTCTTTTTGAATATGTGATTTGTTTTCCAATTTTTGGATTTTGATAATGTGGAATAATCTTTGGCTTTGATTTTTATGTGATTATCTTTTGCATATAGCCTAACAGTGGTTTGTAGATCGTTATCCAAGAAGAATAAAATACAAACTACTCATGAATTGGTTTTGCAGGTTGCCTTTGATCGATCGAATGCAAAACATTATGCTTGCATCTTGTTTTTTATTTCTTAAAATATGAACCCAAATGCAAGATTTATTAAAATGAACATTTGTTTGTTGTTTTAGGAATGAAAATAATGTCAGGAAACTATGCTCTCACCCTTTTGGGATGATAAAAAATCCAGAAACATTATTGTCATTTTCTTATTTTGCTTGAAGTGTCTTTTAGTTTTGTAAACTCAAGGAATTGCATGGATGTATCTTCTACCCTCGCCTTCGTAGATCTTGGGTGAAAGAGAAATCCATTCAAATCCTTTAGCATGGCTACCTCCTGAGTGCTTAACAGAGCTGGTGAGAGTGGATTGCCCAACTGGTAATAGGCTAAAGCCAAGCCCTTTCGAACTGGTATAAAAAAAATGTCAGTGTGATTAATGTCACAGTGAACAAGTGTTGATTGTGTTATACTAGGAAGAATATCTCCCTTAGTACCCTTGTGGTAAATTAAAACCTATAGAATGTAACTTATGTAGGCTAGGAGGCCTCCATAACAGAGCTAATTTTCTGCAAGTATAACCACCTGAATGGATGCCTTGACTACACACTTTTTTCTTGTATCCAAAATCCCTCTATTTGTTGGCGCAGAAGGTCAGAGACCAACTAAGATGTCCCACACTTTCATGGCTCTTAGTAGAGACAAAAGTCCCTTAGGAAGTGATTACCCTTGGGATTTGAAGCTTGGTGTGCCTAAGAAGTGAGTGCACTATAAGGAGGAGCCCATGCCTCCAAGCTTCTAAGTTGTCTGCTATGAGTAGGCGTGGCTGAACTTTGGTTCAAGTGGGAATTCAACAAATATTCCCCTGGATTACCTAGGATTGTGGTGTCTCTGTTCTTTTTACAACAAATATTCTCCTTGGTGTTTCTTGTGTGGGTGAAGCATCAAAACAAAAAAACATCGAAAACATCAAACCGATCATTCAGATTCAAAATCTGCACTTCTAGGTGATAGCTATCAAATCTTGTCTGAGATTCTGCATCTATTATCAAACTCTAGAAATCTATCAACTTGCTGTCCAATTCTGTATTCTGTTGTGAAGGTTCTGTCTAAATTTTCACCAAATCTGTGTTCTCATCAACATCATCACTAATTCTATCTTTGACTATAATCTGTTAACAGTCTGACTTGTTGCTATTTTGAAATCTAATTTTGTTGTGCTAGTCCAAGTGACTTGTTATCTTAATCATATTTGTCTGCGATGTCCTTATCCTGAGTTACGAGAGCAGATTTGTTTACCTTGACTTAAGATTAGAGTCATTGCTTCTCTTTCTCAATTGGACTTTATCTCCTTTGTCCTTTGGTATTGGACTTAATCGACACTTTAGATATCACTTCAACACCTGTCAATCAATCAACTGATTCATCATACCTTCTCTTCAATCTTCTATACAAGCGCATCAACCCAATCTTACAATGTCTAGAAGCAAATGGGCTAAACCTTATGGTCCTAACAACGCGTAAGAAGAGATTCTTATGGCAGCTTTATCAAAACTACTTCAAACTATGCAATCTGAAATCCAAGAATTAAAGGGGGAAAAGGATACACAATCCAACAAATCCTCATCAAGCTCAATCTATCCTGATTCCTTTTCTATTTGATCATTATCAAGCAAGTGGCTCCAAATCCCTAAAAGCTGCTGAAAACACCACAAAGTCTTCCTCCAAAGGGATTAGTAACATCATGAAAGAAAAACCTTGAGTTAAATGCGTGAGAGACTTCACTCCTTTGGGGAAATCTTATGAATCTGCATTAGAAGAACTTCTTGATAATGATCTCATCACATTACCTCAAGCCACATCACGTGGGCGAAGATTCGTGAGTAACTATTGTGCATATCATCAACATAATGACATATCATCAACATAATGAGCATAAAAGTTCATCTTGCATGGAGTTGAAACATAAAATCCAAGATCTCATAGATGATGGCATAATCAACGTTGAAAATCCTAATGATTCATCTAATCTCAAGCATAGTCAATATCAAGAATCCATGTCTAGCAATGGTTCACAGATCACATCTCCTTCTTCCACCATTCCTCCATCTCCTAAAGCTTCAAGACCAGCCACACCATCTCCATCAAGAACTGAGCATAATGATGACTATGTCTACCCTGAGGGACTACCTCTAAAAGAGATCCAAGCTAATCAGCATACATCTGCAAGTCTTTCTCAAGCTTCATTGATCATAGACCCAAAGTGTCCATGTGCTTCAACGCTTATCATGACTACTAAAAATGATACTCAAGAATCCCTCATGTAGATAACCACTCTTACCTCATCCTTAGAAGTGGCTCCATGTCAAAGAGGGCAATCTAAAGTATGAAGCAACAAATATCAGTAATGATCAATATCAAGACACCATCCATCCTTATCTAATGGTTGACCAAAGTCACATACCTCAAGAGTCCCATGATGATGTCATCATCTCATTTCATTTCTTCCAAGAAGATAGCCATCCATCTCCCAAGCAAGGTCAAGATATCCTTTCTGGAATCTCTAATGGGCCTATCAAAAATCAAGAGAAAGGTACCCTTTGTACACCATGTAAAGATTCTTTTAAAGAACAGAGCATACCATCATCTCCTTGTCATACTCTTCCATATCTAGAAATTATCATTCCTCAAAATCTCTTGCATAATGATAAATCCAATTAAGCTTCAGATGCTCCTATCAAAATTGCTCCTATCAAAGCTGCTCACGCTCCTATTGATATAAAGAGGAATTGAAAAGAGAAGATCCTTGGTAGTTAAGCTCACTCTAAAGATGTTGGTATCCTTTCCATACCCTATATCCCTTCATTCAAATGTAAGCATCAGCCTTTACTATCCTCCAAATCCATCCTTGGTCCCTATATATCAAAGCTGAAACCATCATACCTTCCATCTATATTGGTTCCTTATATCCCTCCATCTACTTACCCTGTCCCCTATCAAGATCAACAAAGACATACATCCTTGAAATCTCCTTATCAATCCATCCATATGAACTAGTCATATCTGTCCTATTCATCCATAATTCCTATGTCTTTTGGAAGCAATTTGGATGTGCAACAAAGAAATTAGAAATACAAAAATCCACGTACATATGAAGATCACTATGTCCCATCTAATCGACATGTGACTGCAAAGGAAAAGGAAATACTCAAGAGACCACAAGGGTCCACTAAGAAAAGAATAATATCAAAACAAATATGGGTTCCTAAATCCATCATAGAAGAATTGCGTTCTCAGTCCAAAGAAAGAATAATATCAAAGAAAATACGGGTTCCTAAATCCATCATTGATGAAATGCGTTCTAAATCATCCAAAGGAAAATCAAAATCTATGTGGATTCCCAAGTCTCTTCCAAAGGACTTGGATACAAAAAGAAAATCAAACACTATGTGGATTCCCAAGTCTCTTTCAAAGGATTTGGACACAAAAAGAAAATCACAATTTATGTGGATTCCCAAGTCTCTCTTAAAAGGCTTGAACAAAAAGGAAAATTTGGATTTGGCATCCAAGCTTCCAAATTCTTCCACTTCATCTCCATCTAAACATCTCCCATCTTCTAACTCTATTTTGGGTCCTCATTCCCCAAAATTCATTACCTTGAATACTTCGTCGATCTTTGGTCCTCATGTAACAAGATCCATATCTACTCATACATGAAGCCTGAAGCTATTCCATCAAATTTTCCTCCATTTGTGCACTACCCTTCAAGGGGTGTGTTCATGTTGATCTTATCACCATACCCTATCCAATATAATTCCATTCCTATTATCCAATCCATCACATAAATCTTTGGCTACCATCTTCCTCATCCTCCATATCATTCTTCTCTACCATCACCCTATCGGCATCTTTGAGCATACTTTTGGCAGCCTTGTGCTATCATAGCATATGTTTCAAAGGAGCACTATCTAAAGAGCACAAAGCTAAAGTTCCTCCATGAAATCAAAAAGTACAAAAAAAAGAAAGGAAAAGAAAAGAAAAGTGCCTTGGTGAAAACAACGTAAATACGCACCTTGGTAGCAAAAGTAAAGATAAATCAATTTGTCCTACGGTGAAAACCACTTCTTTGTGGTGCCTTGGATAAGTACCATGATGAAAACCTAGAAAATAGGCATCATGCATAACTCCTCCTACTTACACTCTTCACTTGGGGGAAAGTTCATTCCATATCATCGTATCTATCATGTCTTACATCCAGTTAACCCGTGAGCATCCATGTTCCTTCTAGGGATCTTGACAAGGTTGAGCCTATCCATGAGAATTGTGTATCCTGACATGCATTATCATTTCCATCAGCCTATTCACTTGCTCTCATCCATGATACCCTATCATGGTCTTTCTTATCCCAAGCCTATCCTTCCTATCTCTGAGCATTCCTTCCATAATGTTCACTTATAGCCTCCATCGCCCCTTATCCCAATTGCACTATCATAGCTATATCATATCTTATCAAATTGACCCCTTGGTCTTGATTAAAATAAAAAAACAAGCTCTTATAAGTCTCATGACATGTCCATTCATTTGGACCACATGATTTTCATGACATTAGGTCATTGTCCTATATGCTATTCAACACTGCTCCATGAGACTACATTGCTATATTTTTTTCCCTAGCTTGGGTAATCTTAAGGAGACTATATTTGAGGGTTTCATTCACCCTCTTCATCCATCATTGTCTATTCTCCTCATCCATCAGCTTTCTGATCCATCTTTAATGACCTCTACCTTGCTAGACATTGGGGGCAAACCAATGTGATCTTGATTGAGACAAGAGTAATCTCTAAAAAAATCTAAAAATTGGAAAAATTCCTGAAAAAATGATCATGTTGGTGAAAACCTAGCAATAGGGGCCTTGATGCATCAATCAAAAAAATAAAAAACACATCAAAAATACAAAAAAATTTGAAAATTTGAAAAAAAAATGGCGACAGAGGCATGCTTACCAAGTTTTCAATGATTACCTCAATCAATGAAGACCCTATCACTTGGGGCATCTCAGCTTCATCACATCACATCAAGTTGAGATTACCATAAATCAAAAGCAACTCAATCAATTGTCTTATATAGTGATGGATACACTCGAAACCAAACAAGATCAGTCTTATATGAGTCATTCATTTCTGAAACTAGGCACATTGGTCAAATTGGCTTCATCGCTTCAAATCAAGTCATTTTTTTCTAAATAGAATCTCTACCAAGTAGGTGAAAACCTAGTAAATATTCGCCTCTTGTACTTATTTCTCCATCTATCAATGCTCAGGATTGGCAATCCTTTTCTTCAGTTTGTACATATCTTTCAGTCACTTTTGTGACACTCTGGTTCTTCTGAGAGCCCTCCTGGCTTGAAACTGATCCATAGTCATAACCTAGGGGCAATCAAATTGGATTTGTCCTCACAGTATGAGTCAAGTCAGTTATCATCATTTACTACTAGGCACATGGGTCCCCAAATTTGATCACATATTTGGTTTACACAAGAGTTAGTAATCTTGTCATTTCTGAAGGACAACTTGCTACTCACGCAAACAGGTGTTTCTCAACACCATAATCAATAGTGTTTCTTAACACTATCTTTGGATACATCTATGTTTCTTAACACACATTGGATATCTCAAAAATAATCAACAGATTGATAGCAATCAAACATATCGCACTCACAAGCACAAATGGTGTTTCTCAACACCTCATACATATACACATCCAAAAACTTTGAAACTGGCTAAAGTATGCTGAACTTTTATTTGTATGTTGCCTGTTCTAATTGATTTCATTAATATTTTCTTTGTCTACTTCTTGTTGGTGTGGTCCCAATAATCCAACAACGTCAAATAAAATAGGTGTATGTGATAAGAGCTCCTGCATTAAGGTGGAAAACCCTCACATCCCTCGATCCTCTTTATTTGTATGCCAAGGTGAGGTCAGAACTATCTCCTTGACTGTTATTTCTCTATTTGTTTACGTAAGATTGCACTCATGGTTATCTTGGTTTTGAATGCCTTGATACTGGTGTACTCTTGCAACATCTACTAGAAAGAACATTCAGGTCATCTCAGATTTCATGCCTCGATGCTTACGTTAGTTTCCCATATCTTATTCGATGAAAGTCATATTCATATTCTTATGGTCGCTTTGGCACCAGTAAGGATTGTATCAACTCCGATGTTCCAAAAATTCTCAATGATGAAAGTTTTCAAAGCTAAAGCTCAGTGACTACACCTTAGGTTGCATTCATGTTAGTCTTGCATCTGCATAGTGTTGAAATCAACATAATAACTTTATCTCTCTCCACTATGAAGGATCTAAGATTCTACTCAATCAATCTTCTGATCATCAAGTGGTTATGACACCCCTTGCTAAATCAACTGTCCTAATTTTATTTTCAGGATCGAAATCAAAATCTGAATTTGATCGCTTGCACAACCAATGGAAATCTCTCATGCTTTTCTTCTAATCAATCCGTGTATCTTACTTTTGGTCAAATCATGGTCACAAAGACCTCTCATCAAGTACAGATTTTGTCCTAACCATGTGGGACCTCTTTCTAATTAGATGAGTTTCTTCCTAAATTTTCTAATCAGTCAAATTTATTCTCATCACTAGGGCACCTATCCATATTTTGATTTCTCTCCCAAGGGGGCAGGATCAGGAAATCAACATTCCAGTAATCACATCCTCAATCAAAACCCCATAACTTGGGGCATCTCAGCTTCATCACATCAAATCAAGTTGAGATCATCTTAAATCAAAGGCAACCTAATCAATGGCCTTATACTATGGTGAATACACTTGAAACCAGACAAGATCGGTCTTATATGGGCTGTTCATTATTGAAACCAGATACATTGAGCAAATTGGCTTCATCATTTCAAATCAAGTAAATTTTCTTGATAATCAAATCTCTTAATGGTAATAAGTTTCATCGCTTCAAATCAAACTGGTTATTCATTCAAACCAATCAAAAAGGTTTAAAATTTCCTGACAGATGTTTAGTTTCATCTCTTCAAATCAAACTAAGCATTCTGTTTATATCTTTTGATCGATCTTCATCCAATCAAGCTCAAAGTCAGTCTTCTTCTTCTAAGAATGGTTTCTTCACTTCAAATCATACTATTATGGGTCTTCTCACTAACAAGTCTTTGAATCAATGCATTGATCGCACATCAATTCAAAGAGGGGCAAATGTAATCACCTAAAAATGGTCACCTAAACCCTAGACCCCCAATCTCAGCAATTAATCAAGAAACCCTAATCTTGATTACCCTAAGTCCTAAATCAAATAGGCAATTATTGAATTCGAACTAACTTGACCTAAACCCTAGGTCCTAATCGACCATCTTACTTGATTAATTAATTAATTCCTAAAATCACATTACATTGGCAAATATATCTTATGTTAATTATTTAATTGATATTATTATATATTAATTAAATAAAAATTACAAAATTGTCAATTAAATAAAAAAGGAATTAAATTAATTTTAAAAATATAAATGCGCATTCAAAATCAATTAATTTATTAAAAATGCATATGATATCATCAAATTCAGTTGACTGATTATCAAAATGGAAACAATCTACTTCCACTCAGTTACCTGATTCTCCATTGTTTATCATTTTGGAAACATTTCAGTTAACTGAAAACTAAATATGGAAGTTTCCAAAATAACTGATTAGTCAGTTTAGTCAACTGACTCTCTCAACCAATTGAATCACTTGCACATGGATTGTGCTTCTTCAATCAAATTTGAGCCACTCTTTTTGTTCGATCTCGACCATCGATTCGAGAGAGATTTCTATAAAAGAGAAACTCTTTTCTTTCACAAAGGATCCTAACTTTTTATCTAATGTCATTATGCTGCATTTTCATCTTAGCTTTCTTGCATTCTTAGCATTTATTTAATATTTTTGTTTACTTTTATTCAAGCATGCAAACATAAATTTAGAGCACACTTTCAATTTGGGTTTAAAATTGAATATCTCACATTTCAATTGGTGTTCTAAAACTGAATTCTAACTAGCTTGGATTAACAACAATCTGCATTTGCATTTGCATTTAGATTAATTCATTGTTTACTCTCAGCATATATCTTTTTAAATCCTTCATTTAGGTTAATGTGTAGTCACTGAGCTTGCAATGATCTGAGAGAAAGCTCATACTCCAGCCTTCTAAAAGGCAATAGGTCGACTCTTTCAGACATGCAGGATGAATTAATCAATATTCATTTCTGTATGCAACTGAAGTACAATGACCATGTTGAAGTGTACTGCTAAGTGAGAAGGCAAATTTTAGCACACACACTAATTCACCCCTCCCTTCTCAGTACATAACTTTCCTAAGTTATTCCAACAATAGGTATAAGAGCTAGTCTCTTGAGATAAGGGTTTAATCGCTTGAGAGTAAAGATGATGACGATGAAAATTTACAAGCAATCTCAGAAGATTGATAGTATTGAGTTTGAGTTAGAGAGTGTACAAGAGGTGATTGAAGATCTGAAAAGCAAGTTAGAAAAGTACTTAAAAGTGAGAAATCAGTTGTGTAGTGAACTAAAATGCAGATAAGAGCATATTGATTATGTCATTGTAGAACTCATGGAAAAGAACAAGATAGTCACCGAGAAACTGAACTTAGCAAAGATAGATCAAGAATTATAAGCATTGAGAATGAGTAAGATACCTGACTCTAAGTGAGTAGTTGAAGAAGCATTAAATTTAGCTTAAGAAGACAAAAGATAGTTTGAGACAAGAATAGCTAAGAAATACAATGAGATCATGAGGATAACACAAGTACACTATAATATGACCAATCAACTAGTGAGATCAAATGTAGAGTTGACCAGGAAAGAATTTGAGAATCAAGCACATAAGTGTGAAGGTGATAGATTCTATGGAGAACTGAAAACTAAAAAAGATGCCAATGAGGTAGTAAAGAGAAATGAAGAAACACTAAGATCATTAGATGCATAGATTAAAGGTCAAAGATAAGAAAAATAAAAAAATTGTACTTGGATTCAATAGTGAGAGCACTACTGAGAAAGGTGAGTCCTCTAATCAAGCTAACAATCAAGGCACTTCTGCCCCACCGAAGTCAAACAAGCCTAGTTGTTACTACTATGGGAAACCTAGACATAGTGCAAATGTATGCAGAAGAAAAAAGGCTAAGTCATTGAGCTCACCTAAGTTTGATGGATATTTCTATAACTGCAATAAGTATGGGCACAGAGAACTTGAATACAAAACAAATACTAAAAAAACATAAGGAATCCAAAGTTTGATGGCGACTGCAATAACTGCAACAAGTATGGTCACAAAAATGAATAATGTGGATCTTAAGAGAGAAATGAAAAATGGGTACTGAGCTGACATAATATGCCAAGAAACTGACATGGTACATCTATACCATGGGACTACAATACAAGGATATCATGTTTAGCCTATGGAATATGTGAAAATATTTCTGCAAATTGTATATTGCTACATGGAAGGAACAATAGGAGATCTTGGAGAAACCCTAGCATGACATGCTTCCATTGTCACAACCTAGGTCACCTTGCCAAATACTGCAAGTACCAAGGTAACACTCCTACGAAGGAAGGGGCATCTGAGAAACTGTGAATATTGAAGAAATGAGATATCAGATGAATAGGACATGGAGAAGAAATACCATGGATGATGGAACATCGTTCAGGATAGTTGAAGGCACTTTATCCTCCAGATCAGGTGTAACTGACTCTGCCTAATCATTAAGAGATATGATTAGGAACTACAATTTAAATTTAAAATCTTAAATCCATTCCTAGTATATATGTAGAGATCCATATTAGCATACTTAGATGCATTTGGATACATAATGTTGATTTTATGATTCATAATTCATTCGGTAAAAGGAATTATTATGTTATATCATTCAGTAAAAGGAAATGATAAAGGAAATTAGTAAAGTAAGTCAAGGAAGCATTAATGGTTATTTTTATGACCATTGGAAACCCTAAACCTATAAAAATATATAACTAGACCTTGTCGTCTATTATTGTTACTTACCATTTTCTAGAGCATTGTGAGCAAATTCAAAGAGTTAAGTGTTCAAGAGAACTTGAGAAATTGGGAAGGTATTCCTAAACTATTTCAATATATTGTAAGATCAATTGAGCTCATTTTAATATCATTTGGTATTTCCCTATTATTGTTTGGGAAACTGAGCCAAAGAAAAGCAAAGCTATAAGTGAGTCTAGCAGAGAAATTTGAAATAATGACATCAAAACTTAAGAATCAAGTTGTCGTGGAAAATGTTGAACCTGTTAACCATAAATAAAAACTTTCTCTAGTGATAGCAATAGAATATGATATGACATGAGCTCTAACTTAGATTCCTCCGAGGGTTATCTTGATTGAAGATGTGTAATATTTCATCCATTGTAAAGTTGAAGACATATGGGAAGTTGAGATTGATGCGTTATTTCAGAAGTTGTGTGTGAACGGAAAGCTAAAGGATGACTATATGTATTTGGAAACCAAAGGTTTGACTCATGCCCTTCATTTATTGAAATTATTTAAAATATAGTGAATAATAATGGTTCTTAGCTGAGTCCATGACCAAGTCATGTGGCTTGATCAACAAGTGAAGATAACAAAAGATGTTTTACACATTGTAACTAGTTACCCAATTGGAGATAAGCCAAAGGCTATAAGGCAGATTGAGAAGGATAAATTGAGTGAATTGACCAAGGAAAAGTAGGATTGGAGATGTCTAAAAACATCTAATATTGAAGACCCCAAGCTGAAACTTGCATGCAATATCATATCCTACCGAGTGTTTCAATCTTCAAGAGTTGACAACGTACCATGTGAACCTATACATTTGGCATACAATATTGTGCACAAGAACTTGCAGATTGATATTTGTGATATTTTGTTGAAGTAACTAGAAGATAAAATGAATACCATAAGGAAAGAAAAGACAAACACTTTGAAGTTTGGATCATTACTCGTATGCATATTTTTCTATTTTTACAATTTATTCCCATCTAAATTGGTGATGTTACATGGAGCACTGACAATCCTATCATATATCAAATAAATTATTACATTTTGAGTGTGGGTGAAAATATTGACATGATAATGAATGATTAATTTTTCAAGTTTCAAGCTAAGATGCATAACAAGTTCCGGATACCACACCAATTAGTTGAGAAATATCATGACACTATCTATTTTGAAGTGTACACCAACACATGCATTATCAGGGCAATTGAGCCAAGAAGTATCTGGATACAGCCTATGGGATACAAGATAGACATAGACACTGTATCTCAACAAATTGAGACTATGTTATCAAATCCTATTAACATGAAAGCCAACAAATATGGAACTTATGAAGAGGTTAAAGAGAAGAGAAAAAAAGAAATCCTAATACCTAAAGCCCAAAGGAGGACATATAAGATGATTGATAAATTTTCAAAAGATCTCAGATTTGATGAATAATAAGATGAGGCTGGACCTTCTGACACAAAAGGAAAGAAGCCACTAGCAATGAAAGCATCACCGAGTACCACTACTACTAGACCAAACACAATATCCACAACTAAACTGAGAGAAAAAATGGAAATCAAAATCATAAGAACCAAGAGATAAAACATATGTGAGAATTAAGAAAGCTACCATTCAGACAAGGAAAAAATTGATCTTGCAAGAAGACAATGAGACTCATACTGAGCATCTAAGAAAACATAAGAATACAAGCACAGGATGATTGCAAATGAATCTAGATAAGTCACTTGAGTTACTTAAGAAGAATGGAGGAATTTAAGGAATTATATATATGAAGTATAGAAAACAGAATGAAGAAGTAAAATTGATGCTAGATGTTAATATGCATTAAATATTGAGAAGAAAATGAGGGAACGATCCTTAATTCTTGCTCAACCTACAATGAGTGTAACTGAGATAGATGAGACATGAAGAACTTTTCCAACCAATTTCTTATCAAAGGTAGATCTTTAAGGATCATTCTTGGAGAGTTAGAGAATGTACAAAATGAGATCAATGACCAATGCAGAATAATTCTTTCTATAAACATGAATGACGAGACAAAAAAAGATCAAGGTACCGAAGAGTAAGGTAAGGAAAATCCTATTCATCTTACATTGGAGAAAGATGAAATATTTATTAAAGATGTTATAGAGAAGAACCCTGCCATAAACATTGCCAAAGATGAAGATGTATTGATAGAAGAGGCAATAGAGACTGAACAAATGAATCCTATTGATTATGCTGATGCAACCCTATTAGAGGAAGTATTAGAATGAGTCAACGAGTATTTGGATTTTGATATAGGCATGTCTAATGTTGCAACTAATACCAAGGAGAAAGGCACCAAACCACCTAAATAAAAATAACAAGGAAAAACCAAGAAGCCTAAGGCCATCAAGCCCAACACATAATAGAACACCAAGGCACCTTCTACCAAGAACACCACACTAAAAAAAGAGAAAGTGAGTGAACTTCCAAAGGATCAAGAAAAGGACAAGACCAAGGATAGATAGGAAAGAGAAAAGAAAGAATACAATATAGAATAAAAGACAAGAAGATAAAAGAGAAGATCGAAGGAAAGAAAGAGGAAAAGAAAGAGGAGTCACCGATAATTAAAGGTAAAGAAAAATAGTAGAAATGGAAGATGAAAGTGTATTTGATGCTATCGAGACCACATCCAATGCATTAAAATTGTCTACGTGTGAAATTATGTTTATCAAGATGAAGAAATCCAAGAAGAGAAAGGAAACTGATCTAAGCCAATCGATCATTGTACCAAAGTTGGACATCTATATACTAAAACTGAAGGAACTATCTAAATATGCAGTGTTTATTGAATAGAAAGCTGACCAAGATGCCCTATTAAATAAGAAGAAAAAGGCTGCTATATTAGAAGATATTATAGAAGTACTACAAGAGATTGTATTGGATGCCACTATAGATGAAAATGTAAGTCTACTTAATCAAGTGGAAAATTTAATTAAACAAGTGCAAAAACCGAACAAAGACACAACCGACTGCATGATGAAAATTGATAAGAAGAGAATGAAACTAAAAATTTTAGAAGATATTTTGAAGAACATTGTACTAGACAAGGTATCTCTTTCTAAAGCATGTACTGGCATAGAGAACAAGTTGTCTGATATTATTTTGTTATTTCAACAATTTTGTTTCATTTCACAATTCATTAAGGATATCAAGGAGAAAGAGGAATCTCTTGAGAAAGAGCTAACTGAGCAGTTAAAGAGCATATCATCTGAGCCTAGATCTCTATAGGCATATAAATCAAAGTTCAAATAGTTATTGGGAAGGAAGCAAGAGCTAAGAAATGAAGAATACAAATTAAGGATAGAACTCCTTGAGCTGCAAGCAACTCTTATTCCCCACCCGAAGTCAATGCAGGATCATTTGAAGAAAGCCAAATATTTAGTTGCTTCTCTAGATTAAAGTTCATTGGATACTATTATTGGTATGGAAGTGGATGTTTCTACACAGGTTATTTTTTGTAAACACTGAAGGATACATGGTAGGAACCCCTAGTTGATGCAAATTCCAAGTTTAAATACATTTGTTACCAGATATCTTCGGAAGAGAAGAATAGTAAGTATTGTTTTTGGCATGTTTGTCAAAAAAGGGGGATATATAAGGATAGTCTGATATATATAAATATAGATATGTATGTTTAAATTAGGGAGATATAAGTAGTAAAATTTTGAGGAGAATTATCAAAGGGGGAGTCATAAGTTTTTTTGACGTTTTGAAAATTTTGATGACTTTGAAGGTTTTTACAAAATATTAAACTAATGTTAAAAGGGGAGATTATTACTCCTAAAGTGATTTATTTGTCATTAGTTCTATGAAAAGTCATAATGGTGAATGTAACTAAAGTATGTATAAAATTATAATGCAGAAGACACAGTCAATAAAGGCAACTGAGACAGCCACTGAGCACCGAGCGAGCTACATATACTGAGTCATGAAAAGATAGTTACCAAGCACTCATAAACACCGAGATAAGAGTTCAAAGTTACCGAGTAAGAAAAAGTATGTTACCGAGTATTCCATAGCCAAAATTTCAATTGAATTTAGATACACTGAATCTGGACACTAAGCAGGCAACATTGCACAAAATTCAAGTGTTAGTTGAATCATTGAAATTCCAAACACATGAATGAACATGATCACAAGGAAGATCCACCAATGAGGTTTTAGAAGTAACAAGATATTTAAGATGTAACAAAAGTTTAACCTCTTAATCTCTACCATTGAATGATGATTCCCTAGATCTAGTTAACCACCTAAAATTATAGTTAACCTCCTTGAAACAGTATAAGAGATCAGATTGAAAGAATGAGAAAGTTGATGATGTGTTTGTTGTTATTGCTGTTACTGAAGTTGTTGAAGTTGTTGTGAAGAGAAGTGAAGGAGACATAAGAAAAAGGAAGTGGATATTATAATACTAAGCTACCAAGTGTAGAATGAGGTAACATAGTTATTAAGCATAATAAGTCTAGACAATATTTCAATGATGCATTCTTATCAGACTTTTTTGTATTGAATTTTGTTTTATTTAGAGAAGTACAAATCCCATTTGTGTGTATACCCTAACAAGTCTTTATATTTTTTCAATCCTTTAACCAGGTACATCTCTCAGATTAGAGATTGTCAAATCCTTTAACAAGGTAGACTAAATAAGTCTTTTGTACTCTTAACTGAGTATCATACTCCTAACAGGGTAAGCTACCAGAAGTAGCTAACATTGTAGCTCTAACCAAGCAACCTTAATACTACAGTAGTGAAGGATTGTGGGTGTCATCCCCACCATATTTTTTTCCTCTAACAAAGGATTTTTGCTTGACCAAAATTTTTGTGTTATGTGTTGCATATTTTATGATTTTAGTTATTTACTTTATGTTCATATTATGAAATGTATTCAACTTGATAATTGATAAGATTGTATGCTTAAAATTTTTAAGAGTACTAATTCACCCCTCCCCTCTCATTACATAAATTTCCTAACTTATTCCAATGGTAACTAGATCTAGGAGAAAGAGAAAGGGAAGAAAGACTGTGTTAGAAAAGGAGGTGAACAATTTGGATTCTAGAGATGAGATAAGGGCAAATATGGATAGTCAAGTACCAAAAGAACCTAACAAAGAGGATACTCGAGGAAATTAGGAAGATGAACCAAAGATAAAATAATGGAAAATGGAAGGGAAAACATATTCATCCACCACTCTGATATCCCTTATCAAAGTAGTTTCTAGACACCACCATTGAAAGCTACACTTGTTACTCCCAAATGGTTAGAAGTTTCAATGAATAGGAAAAGAAGTTTAGTTCTAGTTTCAGTCCCTATTGAAGATTTGGTTAGTAACTATTTGGGGAAGACTAGAAAAGTAAAGAGATTGAAGACTCGGGTAATATTCTATGTAGATGAAAAATTGGGCACTCATTTGTAGAAATTGCTTGACTCGTAATAGACAAAGGAGTCAAAGATGCTACTTCCAAGGATTTCTTTGTTGAAAAAATAGATGTTGGACTTGCCACCAGAGCTACAGATGCCAAACACTTGAAAAGATCTACAAAGCGTATATCATCACAAAAATTCAAATATGAGAGAGATAAAAGAGAACTAAAGGCAACTCTAAAACATATGACATAGTATATCGACGCCATTCAAAACCTGACCATGGTGCCAGTTGCTCAAGACTTAAACTCATTTGATCCCAAATCTACATCAAGCCAAAAGATCCTAGAGAAAGTCTGGTTGAACAAAGTAATTATAGATGCCTATTATGAGTGGTTAGACTCAATTCTTCAATAGGGGATCAACTACATCATGAACCTGGTCAAAGTTCATGTAGTGGCATTATCAACTAGTAGGGAACTTCAAGCAGAACTAGTCGCTTGGGAAAAATAAATGGTAACATGGGATGATGTAATAGATAAAATTTATGAAGTACATAAATATGGTGTTATAAAGTTATTGAAGGAGAAACCCCTGAAAGGGTTGGATGAAGATACTCTATGGGATTTAAAGAAAGACATCGAATGAAGAAATTAGATCATTGAGAATGGTTTTGGAGAGTCCAAGAAGATATAGAAGGAATTAATGGGATCTATGAGCTTCATGGAGAAATATTTAAAATATGTCAACATGCATTTTCTAAAGGAGGATGGTAAAACAGTCATGGATGTTGATGATCTGTCACGCACATTCATGACAAAAACTCAGTATTTTAGGCAATTCAAGGAACTAAGAACAAATTACTTCATGGAGTTAGAAAGGATTGAAGCCATGGTAATAGTTTGTATTGATAATTTGGGGTCACATGAAAATAAAGTTATGCAGATCAAAACAGACAAAATAATATGGGAACTGCAAATTGCACATGTAGGACTACCACATCATTAGCTGATTATGGATTTATCAACAACCTATGTTGAATGGCATAAATCAGTCAATGGTGCCATGATGTCCATGACATGAGATGTGCCCCTGAAATAAAGTGAAGAATCAATTATTTTTTCTATCTTTTTTTTTCCTTGTTAGATTGGAGTAGTTATTAAAACTACCCACTTATGTGTGGAAGTATATTATCTTTTACTCTGGTTAGAAACTATGATAACCTGGAAACTATAAATATGGTTGAAAAAGACTATAGAAAGGTATGAAATTTGGTTTTTGATAGACTAAGTATAGTATAGTAGTAGTTAGTTATTCTCTTGATTCTGTGATAGAAATTATCTGTGTGAAAAAGGCTTTTATTCATGAATAAAAGGAGGTTTATTGCAAAAATGGAAAACCTATGAATTTCTTATCGTTATGTTATTAATCTCTGTTGGGATTATTTGGAAATTGAAGTCGATGTTTATCTTTATCATTCTAGTAGATTTCATGTCAAAATATGGATATGGTGTATGTGGTTAGAGGTTAGTTTAATAGTTCAAAAAATTGTTAAGCGCTCTGTTATATAAAAAATCAAAATTTATTGCTTGTATTCATTTCATGGTTATGAGGAATGTGAAAAACCTATTAATTTCACATAAAAATTATACATTCATTTTAATTTTTTCTATTTTTGATTCATTGGGAATCATAATGGTAGCT
>MU224323.1:1825044-1841040 GCA_018584345.1 Thuja plicata | reverse complement strand
TATATATATATATATATATATATAAATATATTTGTGTGAAGACAAATATGTTCACTAATAGATTTTTGGTGGCTCTGCTAGGGAAGAGAACTTGTAAGACTATTCACCATAGTGATGAGGTAGGATGGTCTTGCCGTATGAAAACATATTTCCCGTTCTACAACTAAATCTTGGCTTCCAAGACCAGAAAGAGAATATTGTAGGTCAGCTTAATACTTTTTCTTGTAAAGTATGAACTAGTGTTGAAGACTATATGAAAGTTAACCTATTTTTGGAGAGACAAGAAGAATTGGCCAAGAATTTAGACCGGTTCTTGCTAAAATAGATACGTGTACAAAGACAAGAATTTTTAGCAAATAGAGACCCCAATCCTCCTGCACCAAGAGCTCTTGCACCTATGAGGGAAGCTTAAAAATAAAAAAATCAAATTGGATTCATGACCCTATTAGCACTTGCAAAAATTTTCTTGGTTCCATGTCTCTGCAATTATTTTTGGTCTCTAGCCTACAACCCTAAGTTTTGTTGAGTTCTTTTCATGCTAAGCCCTAAAACCTTGAAGACTTGTTTTGTTTTGTCATTACCTTTTTTGGGCCACTTAAAATATTTTTTTGTCATGTGTGCTTTTTCCTATTCCTTTATATCCTAATCTCACAACCAGGACCGAATATTCCTTTTCATCTGGCGACTTGGTGCAGGCTCTTATATCTTAATCTTTGAATGATATGGAACATGATCTTTTCTTTAGGAGATCAAGCACACAGCCTAGATTCTATTTTGATCAAAGGGTTCACACTAGATCTTGTGATTTAACCAGAGTCAAGCCAGGGTTTGTAATTTTTGTTGGTCACAAGATCTCTAGATGGACTCAGGGTTAAGTAAAATTTTCTGAGATTAAACGAGGGTCGTTGATCTTGTAAGAGATGTGCGGCTGGAACTAGATCTCACAATGAAATGGTCAAGTCAACTAAGATTCAGAGACTTAGCACAGACTATCGATCATGTTTTAATCATGTCTATGACACTTAATCTTGGAATAAACTCAAGGGTCAGGAAGGGATTCAGCAATCCTGCGACTTAGTTATCTCCCAATCTCCAGATCGAACTATGGCTTTGCCAAGTCTGGTCAAGTTTACTTGGAGATTTAGAGATAATATTATCTCTAAATCTCAAAATGGAAGTGTGGTTAAGTCCAAGATCTCGAGGTTCAGCATGATCCATTGATGTAGTGCAAGATCAAGGGTTTTCTCCTGATCTCAGAATGAATTGATCAAGTACAAGAATATTTAGAGATTTAGTTTTGATCGTTGATTGAGATCAAGCTCTAGAGTTGGTATGTGATCTCTAAATATACTCGGGGTTAAGTCAAGAATCTGGAAATTCATAGATAAAGGGAAATTGACTGCTTAGAGTTAAAGGCTAGTTAAAGGTAAAGTTCAATTGTGAATTAGATCAGATGGTGGACACTATCCCTTAACCATGTAGATCAAGCTCTTTACTCATTGAGACATCGCACCTTTTTGACAAATAGATAGCGTGGTCAACCCACGTTAGAAGATAACAAGATTTCTTAGAACTAGTAGTAAAGTGCAATGTGGAGGTCTTTGGGACAAGGTTTTCTGAGTTATAACTAAGGTAAAGATCAGTTTGATTGATTTTGATTAGATGGATGGCACAAATCCTTTAAGCAAAGATGATAAAAAGATAGTGTTTTAGGCAATGCGCCTACATGACACATATATAAGTGATGGGGCCCAGTCACAACAAAGAAATGATAAAGAATAGATAAGTTTAAATGGATCATGTGGTAGGCTTAAATCCTTATGATAAAGTTTCTCAACATCTAGTCTTCGAGGCATCATGCCTGTGTGCCACATGGAAGATTAGATCGTAGGCCCAGGTAACTTAAATTATATCAACAATTGGGTTTTAAAGATGAAAAAGGATTCAATCTCAGTCGTTGATAGGGTTTCACAACAGGGAGATAGCTATTGTAGCCATTTTTCCATTTTCAAACATTTTCTAAGGGTTTCCAGCCATGGTTGTATGTTGCAGACTTGTCTTGGAGTGGCTCAAGGTTTTTATCGTCCTTGGATTGATTTTATGGTGTCGTTTAAGTGGATGAGATGTTCTCTATCATCATGGTAGATTTTAATGTTGTATGGTGGTCTTGTATGTTACTGTTCTTCTTTATATGTTGGGGTTTTTTTCCCCATGTTGTGATTGTTCTATATTTATTTGATAGGTCAATTCTTGCGGCTTGATGGATGCGCCTTAGATCATATATTTTCATGATCTTTTGGAGAAAAATCAACCGAAGAAGAAGGACTATATTAATTGCTGACAAGGATAGTTTTTAGTAACCTTTTTCTAGGGTTTTCCTTTTCCTATAAGTCCTTTTCTTCTCTCTTTGTTAGGGGTTCCAAAAATTTTGACCCTAAGTGTTGGCTCAAGATTTTTAGTTCTAGGGATATCGCAGATTCATGTTAGAATATATTGAAGATAGATAAAAATTTCTTATAATATTTTGCACATTATTGAATGGTGTTTTATTTTAGTCATATTGATTTAGAAATTTGACTTATCATACTTAATATAAGTATTTCTCAGTTTCAAGTCTCTCCTTGGTATTCACCTTATGAGTTTTGGACCTTTTGGTTCATTACATAGAAGTTCTCTGTGTGTATTTTCTAATACTTAGTTTTGATCTAGGATCAAATTAAATGTGCTTTAAATATAACATAAATTCATTGGGTGTATCTACAAAAGGATTCTATAATAAGTGTGTGACCTGAGATACTTATGTTTATGGTTATGAGTCTTTTCCAATAGGTTATTTTTCTATTCTAAGTATTTGTATTGAAGTGCTACCCAATGGATAAGGTACTGATCAAGAAATAGTATATATGTTTGTTGATATATGTCTGATCTGGTTTGGTTATATTCTGCAAATTTACATCAAAATCATATCCAAGTTCCCTATTATTTGTGGTTGTTGGTTGTATGTCCCAAATAGTAATGGAGAGTCAATGAATGTTTGTTTAACACTTAGCATTCTATTACTATCATCTATTGTTTAAATCCAGAAGTATAAGGTATTGAAAAGAGTTGAGTTTTGTCTGGATTAGGTGTACCCACCTTGGTTTCACAGTGCCAGAAGTGTAGAGGGTAGTATTGTCCCTATAGTTGGTCCAATAACCTTATAGAGATCTTAAACTTGGAACTAAGTATTCCTAATATTAGTCTCAAGGTATATTGTTTTCTTTTCATAGCGTAACAGTTTCAAACATCAACAAAATGGTGAATCTACTGGGGAGTGAGAATTATTTGTTGTAAGTGACTTGTAATTTGACTATTGGAAGCATAGATTCATCTTTTTCTTGTCCTTGTCTTGTGAGTTTCCTTATTTTCCGTATTCATCTTGTTTAGTGTTGTATGTTCCCAACTTGTTGGGTGGTGACTCTGAATTCTTCTCAGCAGTAGTGCTGAATAACATTTTTTTCATATTATACACAATTTTTCAATATGAGTAATAGAAATACTAGATCTTGGGTGAGAAGAAATCCTGAAGAAAAGTTGGAAGATGGATTTCCAACTACCTATAATAATGATCAGCCAAGGAAAGTAAAGAAGAACATAAGAGTCCCTCAATATAGAGACACGAGTATAACAATAGAGAAGATGAGCCAATCCAACACAGTCATGAAGTAAATGTATTAGAATATGAAGAGGCTATAGATTTTGGATTGGGTGCATATGAAGACTATCACTCTCCTAGTGAGAAGAAAGTTTCAGGAATCTGGTACCACTCTCCCTGATTATGATAGTGTGGCATAAGAGATTGCTTAATTGGATAGGAGAATCTAGGAGAAAATTTTCATCAAACAAAGAAGAGAAAAAGAAAAGGAAAATAAGATCAGACATGGTCAAGTTTTTCTTGAGAAAAAGAAGATGAAATTGTCAAAATTGGAAGCAATAAACTATGTAGATGAACTTGAGGTAGATGAAGAAGAACCTATCACCTGACAAGTTTCAGCTACTCAAGATCCTAAGAAAAAAGGAAAGTAGAAGGCGAAAAGAGTGCAAATAAATAAACATATGAATCCTAAGGTTCCCCTAGATAGAATGTCTAAATTGGACACTAATCTTGAAAGGGCTAGATTGGATAAAGAAATCATAGCTAAGGAGCGTGAGAAGGAAAATTTGGAGGTTGCTTCTTTGGAGATGAAACGAAGGTGGATTTTCTCATACAAACTTCCAGGCCTTCTCATGCTAGTGTTGAGGAAACTACAACATTAAATGCTATGGCATCTACTTCTCAAATTGACAATCCTTTTCAGAGGAGACCAACTCAAGAAAGGTACAAACAATGTTCTTTCCTTGATATCTCAGGTTATCCTAATATAGTCCCTAATGAAATTAGAGATAAATTGCCCAAGTTTTCTAGAAATAATGTTATTACACATGAAGAGCATCTAAATAAATTTATTGATATGATGGATCACAATGAGATTGTGCATGAGGATGTGTTAATGAAGCTTTTTATTCAGTCCTTAGTTGAGGATGCTAGGGATTGGTTTAGGGGGGTACCTTATGGGTCAGTTGGGTCTATGGATGAATTAAAAGATTGTTTTAAAGAACAAGATGTTGATATATAAGACAAACAAGGGATTTCTATTGAATAAATTTAATAATATAAAAAATAATTAGAATGAGGATGTTGCTGAGTTGAATACAAGATTTTAGAGAGCCATGCATAAAATTCTCCAAGTTATGAGGCTTGATGATAAGGTTTGCCTTGCCACTTATCTAAATGCCTTTGATTCCAAAATGGGGTACCTTATAAGATACAAGAATCCTAGAAATCTCATAGATCCTTATAAGCCAACAATGAATATTGAGACTAATAGAAGAGTGTCAGGGAAGTTGGGTAGAAGAGAGGATTGGAAGCCCGCTAGGAAAGAATCAGATATGTCTTCTGCTGCTAAGCCTAAAGATGAGGTCAATATGAAGAAAATAATTATAAGTGCTATTAAGGATTTGAAGCATGAAGAAAAAATGAATGTTAGGGATCTAAGTAGTGACAGACAATTCACAAATAACTTTAGTAGGCAGCCAAGAATGCAAAACTATCCATATACTACATAGTGGAAAGATGGGAAGCCTATCCTTCCACAGAAAGGACAAGCCCGATGATAAGATCCCTAACCCTCTGTAAAGAAACTCTATCAATTTGTCTAATGATGTTTCTTGGTGTACGAATTGAAAATATTTGTTAGAGTAATCATTAGTTTTCTTATTAATTAAATCTTGTTGATTTAATTAATTAAGTTATTACTCTTTAGTGCTTAATCTTTCTCTTAGGTGCATTAATAATTAATTATTTTATTAATTATTAATGTGCAACCTCGCTTTTTTAGGCTTTAGGGTTTTGTTCACCTTTATAGGTTGAACCTTGAAATTGTTTTTTCATTAACTCGGATTATAATTTTGCTCTCACATTTGGAGTAACTCCTGAGTTCTCCTTTTTCCTCCTTCTGCTTCTCTCCTATAACAGGTTATTTGCATGCAGGTAATCTTGGCATTTTGTGGATTTGTATTTCTCAAATCCTACATGGTATCAGAGCCACACTGCTGCTACCTGGTCTGGTCTTTTTTGAAGCTGTGATTCAAGGGCAAAAATTGTAGCTTTTATAGGGTTTCTTCTTCAATCTGGAAAAGACACTTTTTTTTGGTGCACTTTGAGCAAAACTGGACACCACCATCATGCTCAGGAGGCCTGTGGGACTCAATTTTCATATAAATTTTTCCATTTTTGGCCATAGTGACCTCTGGGAATTTTTTTCTCTCTCCTAGGTCGTACGACTCAAATTTCGAGGTGAGAAATTAAAAAAAAATCAATTTTTATTATTTTTTGCATTAAAAATAATGCATGTAGTGTTAAAAATTAATGCAACAGTGTTAATGGGTGCCACCATTAGTTAACCACTAGTGGTTAACCTCTAACGGTTAGCCTAACTACCAGGGTTAACTCTCAAACCCTTTTGGAGCAATTTTGGTATTTTGCTCATATCTTGAGCATACGACATCAAATTTTTGACTTCCTTATATCGTAAAAAAGTTCTTTCCAAGCTCTATCTAATTATGCAGGTTTGATTTTCTAGTTTTGCAGCTTTGATGTCTTTTTTTCCAATCAAAGTCAGAACTTGTATTTTTCAAAACTCAGTTTGTTTCATTTGAAGAGTTATCATGAGTTTTTCTTCTCACCCTTCAGTTGTTATTCTGGAACGGAGAAATTATGATTCATGTGCAAAGGGTATAATTAAACATTGTAGGTGGCTTAATATTTTGCCTTATTTGTATGATCTCATACCTGAACCAGCCACTTCAGAGGGAAAATTAGCATGGGATATTATTAGAGATCACATAGTAGGACTTATAGTGTTTAGTGTTGATCATGACACTGTGTTGGCTATATCGGACATTGATTGTCCTCACCCACTTTGGACATGTCTTTGGGAGATCTATGGAGACCCTAATCTCTCTCCATTCCCAGAGAATCCTTCTTTAGATTGTCTCATACCCATTGCTTGGAGAGAGAATACACCCTTTAATCATGATTCTTTAGAGGAGCTTGAGTATTTAGACACCCTTACATGTTCCAATGGATCAGAGGCTTGTCTCACAGTTGCCACTCTTTAGACTGAGACTTCATCAACATCTCTTGTTGCTCCTAATTCTATGCAGTAGGAAATCATACATCTTCTAGACATAGATACTTTGGACTCTTATGTTGCAGACATATCTTTCTTGTTTGTTGATTCTTATATTGCAGATTTGGAGGATTACTTTGAGGACATTCATCTCCTCTACCTTGACAGTCAGGTTATCACTGTTCACCCACCATTATCTATGAATTTAGAGGTTGCATTTCAGGATTCTCCACATCATTTTAGATTTGGCATTATTTGTTTCAGTTCAGATAGAGAGATTCTTTAGCATTCGATCATGGCACACATCCTGAGATAGATTGGTACATCACTCTTCACAGGATTTCTTCGACATCATCCTTTTGATTCATTTCTTCCCAAGGGGAGGAATATCATTTGCCACTTCAAGATCTCCTTTTAGATTCTACATCAGACATCTACCATTGCAATAGGAGTTTCTTCATTCTAGGGTGACTTTGGTGTCTCATCCCTCTTTCATGGGGGGGCTGGGGGAAGTTGTCCTTTAGGGCTTCTTGTGAAGTATAGCTGGCCACAGCCCACCACACCATTCCAGGCCACCTTGGTGCCACCCAAGCCTGTCCCATGCCCAGCCCCTACCAGCATACCGCCCTTGCTGCTGCCCAATAGTAGCACTGGTGTAGCGTCATCGGAGAGCCACCCAGGTGTCGCCAACGTCGGCCAGCCCCCCATTGATGTCATCATTTCAAGGGGTGACATCACCTTCTCGGTGAGTTTTTTTTCTGGTAGAAAGCAAATTTTTTCTGACGGACAGGCTCGTGATGTGCCGATGACTGTAAAATTTTTTCCCGGGCGTTGCGACGGTCATTTAACTATCAAATTTTTGTTTGTGTCTGGTTTTTTCTAGAGAGCTCTTTTTTGGAGGTCTAGTTGGATTTTTGGCCATATCTCTTGCATACGGTGTCCATTTTAGAAAAACTAAATATCGCCAAAAATCTCTTTCTGAGCCGAAGACAATGATGCTAGTTTCAATTACTGATTTGGCTGTTTGAGATCCTATTTTTAGAGTTGAAGTAGAGGCTTCAGTTTCCTCCATCTCTGCATCTAGCATCCAAGTTTTCTTCTAGTTTTTTTGTGCTTTCTATAGTTATTTCTTTGGTATATGGGGGATAGATTTATACATTGTGGGGGGTGCATTTTCCTTTCTATAATTTACTTTAGAAAAGACCCTTCTACTTCCATCTTCTTCTTCTCCCAATGTCGGACCCATCTGTGGCTCAGCTGACACCACACAATTATCACACCTGGAAAGCACACATGACCAGGCTGCTCATGTCACATGGATTATGGTCATGTCTAGATGAACACCAACCTATCTTGCAATGACCTTTTGAGGATCTTTAGCACATAAATAAAATGGATGAAGCCATGGGCTTGATTGTACTAAACATCTCTAATAGTCTCCTATTTCACCTAGATGGTTTGGCCACTCCTACAGCTATTTGGGGCAAGTTTTCAGATTTGTTTGGCATAGTGAATGAGTTCCAGGAACTTCAGCTTGATGCAGAGTTAACTTCTTTGACTCCTACCGGCTTTCCCACTAATGAAGTTCAAGTCTCTGCGTTTAGTTTTGCAGAGATGTGGGAAAACCAAGACAGATGATGAGTGTATCTTCCTTATACTCTCAAAGTTGAGAGGACAGTATCAGATCTTTTCTTCCACTTTCTACTCCACTATGGATGCTTTGGGTGCCAGACACACCATGCCTTCATTTGAGACATTCTGTGATCAGTTGACACTGGAACAGGAAAAGATCCAACAGATGGATGCTTTAGGCTCTTCAAGCCAAGCATTGGTTGCTCAGTCGTCACAGGGGAAACCAAAATAGAAAGCCAAACTAAAGAAAGATCCAGTAGGCAATGAGTATTCCTCCAAACCTACACAAAAAACTAATTCAAAACCTCCAACTAACCCTTCCAAGGATAAATCTTCTTTGAAGTCTACTGAGTCTACCTCTAAGACTAAGAAGAAATTAGTTGAGACCTGTAGCTTTTGTGGAAAGGATTGACATCCCGTTTCTCAGTGTTGGAAATGTTTGGAGGCTTTAGAGGAAGCCATTAAGGAGCATCACATTTCTTCTCCTCAGTCCACATCCTCCCTTGTAGGGAAAGGTCATGCTCTTACTGTAGGAGCAATGACTTCTTGGCCCACCTAGATTTTGGATTCTGGTGCCTTTCACCATATGAATCACACTTAGAAATTGGTCACCTCACTTGCTCCTTGTGCTACTTCATAGATTATTGTTGGGAACTCATCACATCTTTCAGTTTTGGGTTTTGGTTTTGTTGCATTAGCGGGGGGTTCTCTTCAAGATGTTATTTTTGTCCCTAACATCTAGATGAACCTATTGTCCATCTATCAGATTTTCCACTCTGGCTCTTGTAAGATAGTTGAGTTCTCACCACATGATGTGGTTATTTGGGACTTACATGATTTTGATTTGATTGTGGCTACTAAGAGTTATGACTCTGCATCTTTCCTATACAAATTTGATGGATTTGAGCCTTTTGATGGTACAGGTTCTTGTCTTATAGCACATGCAGATTCAGTGAGAAAACTTTGGCATGAATGTTTGGGCCATGTCACTTACAAATATCTTCAGCAGATGAGCACACAGGCACTTGTTCTTGGGCTTCCTTAGATTTCTTGCACTGATGGTGTTTGTTAGGGTTGTGTTCTTGGAAAACAACATAGGGATCCTTTTCCTTAGGGATGAGCTACTCATGCTTTGGCACCATTGGAGTTGATTCATAGTGACCTCATGTCATTTCCTACTGCTTCTTTTTCTGGTGCTAGATATGTGCTTACTTTCATTGATGACTTCTCCAGGCACACATGGGTGTACTTTTTAAAGTACAAGTTTGATGTCTTTGATTCATTCTGAGTCCTTAATACATTTGTAGAGAAGCAATCTGGTCTTTCTATTCAGCGGATATGCACAGATAATGGGGGGGAGTATGTGAACCAAGCTTTTAGGTATTTCTTCTCTGAACATGGTCTTCAACATCAACTTTCAGTGCCCTACACCCCTTAGCAGAATGGTGTGGCAGAGAGAAAGAATAGAACACTTTGAGAGATGGCTAATTGTATGATACAGTCCAGGTCCATGGATTCATCCTTTTGGGTAGAGGCAATTAATTGTGCTAACTATATTTAGAATCAGATGCCCCACAAGGCAGTTTGACATATGACTCATGAGGAGGCTTGGTCTCATGTAAATCTTGATGTATCTTCATTCTGAGTTTTTGGTAGTGAAGCATGGGCATTTGTGCCTAATGCTTAGAGGAGAGAAATGGAGCAGAAGAGCCAAAACCTCATTTTTGTTGGCTACTGTGAGGATGTTAAGGCATATAGGTTGTTTGATCCTGATTCTAGATAGGTCTTTTTTTGATTGGATATCCAGTTTGATGAGTTCCTTCCTGCAGTGGATACCATGCTTCTAGAGTCTACTTCACTTACCACTACTCCCTCATCCCTTCCAATTTCTTTTCAAGATGATGAGGGTGATGATCTTGGTGATCCCCATTTACCTCCACCATAGGATCCTCCATAGATGCCTAGAAGGGCTCATTTTATAGTTGAGGCTGTAGGATCTCTGGCTGTTGACCCTTCCACTTCCCGTCACACCCAGTCTCATATTGCAGGTTCTAGTCTTCTGAGTCATGCTATTTGTGGTGATCCTTAGACATTTTCAGCAGTGACAGGACATCCTGAGTGGGATAGTGCTATCGAGGAGGAGTATTCTCCTTTGATGAAGAATCATACTTGGGATCTTTGTTCTCTTTTTAAGGGAAGAAATTTAGTGTGATGCAAGAGGTTGTATCGTACTAAGTTTGTTGCTAATGGTTCCATTGATAAGTACAAGGCACGTCTTGTTGTGAAGGTTTTTTCACAGGTTGAGGGTATTGATTACATTGAGACATTTTCCCCTGTCACCAAGATGAATTCTATTCACCTTGTCTTATCCCTTGCAGCTTCTCAGGGATGGCCCATTTTTTTAGATGGATGTGAAGAGTACATTCTTACACAGTGATCTTACTGAGGAGATTTACATGGAGCAGCCTCAGGTATTTTTGCAGGATTCCTCCTTGGTTTGGATGCTTTGGCATTCTTTGTATGGTCTTAAATAGGCCCCTTGGGCTTGGTATGATAAGATGGACTCTTTTCTACTTTCCATAGGCTTCACATGTTGCTATTCTGAACCTACAGTCTACATTTAGCATCTTGAGGATGAGGATTTTATCCTTGTGTTGTATGTTGATTATCTTCTCATCACAGATAGATCATCTTCTATGATTCAGGATGTTCAGCGTGCATTGATGAAGCAGTTTGAGATGATTGATCTTGGTCTGTTACACTTCTTTCTTGGTCCGCAGATTGTTTAGTCCTCTGCTGGGATCTTTGTTTACTAGAAAAATTATTCTCTTGACATGCTTTGGCACTTTTATATGCTTGATTACAAGCCTACTCCCACTAGTTTTCTTCTTTGTCTCCAGTTTACAGAGATTTCCTTGTATTGAGTACCTGATCAGGCCTTGTTGTCGGGACCCTTTTTCCTGCTTTCATAGCTATGCTAGGTTATCTTACCCCCTGCACTTAGCTTAAGGGGGGTGTTAGAGTAATCATTAGTTTGTTTATTAATTAAATCATTTTGATTTAATTAATTAAGTTATTACTCTTTAGTGCTTAAGCTTTCTCTTAGGTGCATTAATAATTAATTCTTTTATTAATTATTAATGTGCAACCTAGCTTTTTTAGGCTTTAGGGTTTTGTTCACCTTAATAGGTTGAACCTTGTAATTATTTTTTCATTAACTCGGATTATAATTTTTCTCTCACATTTTGAGTAACTTCTAAGTTCTACTTTTTCCTCCTTCTGCTTCTCTCCTGGAACAGGCTATTTGCATGCAGGTATTCTTGGCATTTTGTGGATTTGTATTTCTCAAATCCTACAATATCCACATAATCCCAATTATTGTGTATTTTCCTTAAATATATTAGAAAATTAGGCACAAAAAGAGAGGGAAGAAGAGGATAAATTGTATGATGACAGTGGTTGTGCAATGACTTGTGCACATTTGAAGAGTGAAGAATAATTATATGATGAAAATGAAAGCCAATGTTTGATTTTATTTGATGAAGAGGAAGAAAATTTTGATTACATAAGATGTAATGTTATAAGGGGAAAGGAGCCTTTTGTGGTAAGAAGACCATCAGATGAATAGATTTCACAAATTACTCTATTCATGGTTACTCAAGAAAGGAGTAACTACAATTTGAGAAATAGGATAGTTGGTAATACAGATGATAGGCCAGCTAGTATGTTTATCAGTGAAGCAGCAACAACCACTAAACAAACACAAGGAAAAGAAAAACATATTGAAAATGTTAAAAGATTAAAGATCAGAAAAAAGAAGCCAAATAATCTAAATGTTGTCCACAAGGTAAAAACAAAGATGCCAGAGATGGGTCTTTCTTCTTCCCAAAAAGATAAGAAAAGAATTGAGCCTAGTTTGGCTATTCAATTTGAAGATGGAAATGTTGTTACTTTGGGAGAAAACATCTCTGACATAAAATATACCTTGGTTGATATGGGGCAGTTGCTATCACAAATCATTGTTAAGGTCCCACTTTTGGAGATGATGAGGATTGAAGAACATAAGGAGAAGACTTTGACATGGGTGAATAGAATTAACTCTTCAAAGATTCAAAAGAAAGAAATCAGTGAGAAAATGGGAAATAAAAAAGGTACATATGACTACAAGGGAAAAAAATTAGAAGAGATTATCTCCAAGATCCCTTAGTTTTTCTTAAATACAAACCATGTGAATACTCCTTTGGGGCCCGTGGATCATTTCTTCTTAACAGTAGTTATAAATGGTAAGAAGCTAAAAAAATTCATGATAGATTCATGATCATCAAATATTTTCATGCCTGCAGAGACAATGGGATTAATGGGACTACAGGTTGATTCTCCTCATGGAAGATGTCAATTAATGGAATCTAGAGAGGTGCCTGTCATAGGTAGTATCAAAGATTTTCCTTATAGACTAGCTGCATATTTAGAGAAGATGCTAACAATGAGTGTCTTAGTTGTGGATATTCTTCCTCAGTATGGAATTCTACTATCAAGGAAATGGAGTGCTTCAAAGGGAGGAAGTATTCAATGTGACATGTCCTTTACAACTTTTGACATTAATGGTGAAAATGTTAAGGTATCTAGAGATACTATAACTCTTCACATGATTGAGGAAAATGAAGATGATAACATGAATTGTTTCTTAGATACTGACATTGGATCCTTTCAAGTCCAAGATTGGAAGATTGAAGGGGAAGGTCAGCATATCTTATTATTTGAGAAGAGGGATAGCCTGACAGACAACAATGACTTGTGGACTATGTACTTTGATGGTGCAAACTCAGAAGAAGGGGCTAGTGCATGAGTTTTGTTAATAGCTCCTAGTGGTAAGACCTTCAAGTTCTCATTCATTTTGATGTTCACATGCACAAATAATATTGTAGAGTATGAAGCTTTACTAATTGGATTAAGGTTAGCTTCAAGATACAATATAAAAAATCTTAGAGTGATTGGTGATACTAATTTAGTAATTTCTCAGATAAGATCTAAATATGCTTCAAAGAATTAGAGATTAAAGCAGTATAGAAATGTTGTTTGGGATGAAGTTGAAAAATTTGATTCTTTTAGAATTGATTGTGTAATATCCCCACTAGGGAACCCATAAGGATCACGTCTAAACTACAAATATAGAAACTAATTTTTTTATTAAACATTACAAAGACTATTTTAGAAATTATAAAAATGAACATGTCCTTAAAGGTTCCCCTTAAATGATATCAATGAATAAAAAAAAGCCACTCATTCTATAAATTACCTTAATGAATTTATTTCCTTTACTAATTTTCTTTATATTTATATTTTTTGAAAGGAGAAAGAAAGAAATACATTTTACTTCTAAACAAATTTACCCTTTTCTTTAATTTCTTTTCCAATTAACCTTGCCTACACATAATTCATTTGTATTTCAAAAACATAAATAACTCTTACTTCCAATTTTCATTTCAAGAGAGATAGGATATAAAATAAACAATCACATTCCTTTATTACAACTTTCTAATTTCCAAATAAACATTCCCTTTGATGTCCCTAAAGCTACCCTTCCCAAATTACATTGATTTTTTCTTTTATATTTGATACAAATACATCAAATTTCCCAAGGACTTACAATAGATCACTACATCTATATTTACAATGGATAGGAGTACGATAAAATTTTAAATTAAATCTTCATCACTAAATAAATATTAATCCAAGCCAAGGCATGAACAAGAAATAGTACCTCGAAGAGATTTTCCACCCAACCATGTGAAACTTGTGAAGTTCCACCCCCCGTGCTAGGAGATAGAACCAAAGTACTTTTGAGGCCTAAGGCAATCTAAGGAAAAATAACCATGTAATAAAATGCCAAAAGAGAAAAGGCATAAACAACAAAGAACCACCAGACTATGCACCAAAGCTTTATCTTCTAGAATACCACCTAGGTGAGTGTCATCACACAGCTTATGCATTGGGATCCTCCCTGGAAACCATGTAACACCGGTTCCCTCTCAAATTTTAAGGATCCACCTTGGAAGTTACCCATGGTACCGATAATCCAATATGTCTATGTGGATTTATCCATTAAATATATCTTTCATTATCATTTGAAACCCCCCTCCCAAGTTAATTTTATGTTATCACTTGTTTAAAAACTCACCCATAGGATTCACTGGCAACCACTTTGGATTCCAACACTTATGGTGAGCCACTCACCTAGGGTATCTATTTCCCTACCCTAAAAACATACCAAAATTAAAGAAAACATTTTAAATGCTTTGATTCATATGTTAAAGAAACTCTCTTGTTTACTCGGACCCTCAAGATGAGTCCTAATCCTTAACCGTGAGCAATATAAGGAAGATAACAAGGATGTCATATACAAGAGATGCTAAGAGAAACTTATTGTTCTACTGTATGAAATATATTGAACATTCAAATGGGAACAAGGAAGTAGACAGAGAAAAAGATCAAACTGGAAGATGCAGACCAAAATAACATAACAAAAACAATTGACAAAACATTTCCAAAATCTGCGTAAACATAGGGTAAAAATAACTATTTGTAGAACTTCATGAAACATCCTAAAAAATACATACCTAAACTCCCTAATCTTCCCTGAAACCTAAATACACAAAATAAAGCATCTTGTACATCCGCAAAGAAACCATAACCTTTCCAGAGAGAGTAAAAGGAAATTATATCATTATCTAACATCATTCTTCCTAAATAAATCAATACATTGTTCCCCATCTTTCAGAAAATTCCCACCACATAAATTTCAAGAAATGAATATCAAACATTATTAAACACACACACACACACACACACACACACACACACGCGTGCGTGCGCACGCACTCACGCATGCACACACACACACACACACACACACACACACACACACACACACACAAGGAGTATTTCTCTATGGTTCCAGATCCTACCTATGGTCATGCAAAGAAACCTTTCCAAAGTTGAGAAACCTCTTCTTCCCGTATGAACCAGCACCTCCTTCCAGATTCATGATGGATGCTCTCCCTCCGGGTAATATTTCTAAGTTTTTCTTGAGATAAAACTCCTCCTTCCTCACAAAGAAATCCTAACTCCAACTATTTCATACTTTTCAAATTTTATTCTTAGAAATGATTATCTAATTTTCTCCCCCAAAAATCCCCAACTCCTCACATACTCCAAATATTAAAATCCAACCATATAGTTGGAGGAGTTTCTTTATGGGAAGCAACGACTCCAACTACTATAGTTGGTTTTAAAAACATTAAAACAATTCCTGAAAGCATAACTAAAGGTGTTATTTATATTTATTTACTTATTTAACTCACCAAGACCATAAAAGAACAAAGGTGAAAATAATCCTCAAGGAATTCATATAGCGCAATGGAAACTAACTAGCCTAACTACTAGGAGGTCTTAGGTTCAAAACTCCTAGGTAAACTTAGTCTTACTTACTGAATTATTATTAATCTATTATATTTTATTTTGCAATTGCATCATTAATTTTACAAGTATAAAGATATAAAAACATATATATATATATATATATATATATATAGATATATATACACACATATATATATATACACACATATATATATACATATATACATATATATAT
>MU224323.1:1806407-1822324 GCA_018584345.1 Thuja plicata | reverse complement strand
TCAGAGTATGCTTATTTATATTAATAAAATAAGTATTTGGATCTTTATTTGAAATGTTTAAAGGAGATTGAAAATCTATAATTCCCTTGTAATGAAGTCACTTATGTATTCCAAAGATGTATTTAAAAATTGTATGAATGAGAAGAGAAATATTGCTTAAACCTTATTGTATTAACATCTTTCCCCAAGTAGCTTCGTAGGTGTTTTATTAGAGTATAGTAGATAGAAATTGTATTCTTACCTGGCATTCAAAATAAAGAAACTTGTTCTATATGCTTGTATGATTAATTTCATTAATGGCTATTTTAGAATTAGTCTTATTGATAATCTAAGAAATGTAATAAGAAAATCTTAAGGCTACTTCATTAAATAAAATTGTAGATTAAACTTTTAATTAATTTAATTGTCAAATTAGAAAAGGTGTATTAAGGGAAGAAAAGAATACATCTTCTTTAGTTAAATATAATATTTTGTTTTAAAAATTGGAAATTTTTAGTTCTTTTGGTTAAGGTTTAAGTGCCCAGATTTTGGGGCATGACTGAAGCATCATTCCTTAATATATAAATACAAATAATGAGACAAATAAAACATACACTAAAGCATACATCACAAAATCACAAAATCATAAAAATACTTAACCACCCCCCNACTTAACCCCCCCCCCCCCCCCCCAACTGAGGTGATTTCCTAAACTGGAACCTAAGTCAACAAGGTTTCCTTGATAGTGATTTGGAAATATCTCCACACAAAAATGCTCGAGGACATTTAAGGCACACTCAGACCTGTGTAGCTAGGTGAAGTCTATGTTTGGTACCTACATCCTACATCACCAAGTCAAGAGAAACATCTCTACATATATATAAATATACAAGAAATATCAAACAAGAAAGGAGAGTGCGACATCATGTGGATCTCCTATACAAGTGACTATGATTACCTCTCTGCATCCTACAAATACATCAGATAGCATCAATATCAATGCATAATTGGATTAGTATGGTTAGCTCTAAAAATAATCATTACTCCATAATGTAAATAAAAAATTGAATCATCTTTATAAGAAATACAATCAAATATATGAAAAACATGTCCTGATTAAAATTTTTAAATCATTTTCTATCTTCCATAAAATAGTTTAATTATCCAAACATATAATCGTAATGTATCATCAACTAATCAAAATAAACAAAACATAGAGTCCATAATGCTCAATATAGAAATCATGTCTGTGCAAAATATCAAGATACTAGGGTGGGCATTATAGATTGGATGGACAGAGGTCGAAAAAATATGGCAGATTTGCTGGCCAATATTGTATTAAGACTAGAAGATATTACTTTTGCAAGAATCTCTAAAATAGAGGTTCAATCTGGGCCATCCATTCTAGACAATGTGGAGAGTTGGTAGGTCTTTGAAGATGATTTGTATATCTTGAGATTTGTGTATTGTGAATCAGATATTTGGAATAAAGAGATGGATTTCAGTGGGTATGTAGAGACTATGGATGGTAGAGATACTATTTTTGGTAAAGATGTCTTGCAGATGAAATCACACAAGGTTCCTAAAGGATTGGTTGTGCTTAAGAAATCCTTTGACAATAGGGAAAAGTATTTTTCTACAAGGATTGTGAACAAGACTGAGGACTTGGAAGAAGTAAACTTAGGGACAGATGAAGTTCCAAAGAAAGTATATATTTGTAAAAAGCTATCTCCTAAACTCAAAGGGTTGTTAGTTGATCTTCTTAAAAAGTACAAGCATGTCTTTGCATGGTCTTATGATGATTTAAAGGAATACAAAGAAGACCTTTTCCAACATGAGATTCATTTGAAGGAAGGAACAAATCCTTTTAGACACAAATTAAGACCTATTAATCCCACCCTAGCACCCAAGATGCAAGAAGAACTGAAGAAGATGAGGGATGTTGGAATAATCAAGCCAATAAGACATTCAACATGGGTATCAAATTTGGTACCAGTAAGAAAGAAAAATGGTGATATTAAACTTTGTGTAGACTTCAGGAATTTGAACATTAATTAGTTACAGGACAACTATGGGTTTCCTAACATGGAATCTATGCTACAAAGGGTCACTGGATTAGAGTTGATATCTATGTTGGATGGTTTTTCAGGGTACAATTATGTCATGGTCAAGGAATCAGAACAATTCAAGACTGCATTCACCACACCTTGGGGAACTTATGTGTATGTCAAAATGCCTTTAGGCTTGACAAATGTTGGGGCTACTTTTTAGAGAGCCATGGATGTGGCATTTGTAGATTTCATAAATAATTTCTTAGCAGTCTATCAAGATGATCTTACATCTTATTCAGCAAAAGAAGATCAACATTGTGGTCATCTTGAGAAGATCTTTGTGAGAGCTTTAGAGTATGGGGTTTCTTTTAACCCAAAAAAATGTGTGTTTGGGGTGAAAGAGGGAAATATTTTAGGGCATATTGTATCTAAGGATGGAGTAAGAACTAACCCTGAAAGGGTAGATACAATTGACAAGATCCCTCAGCCCAAGAATGTTAAAGGTATTCAGTCCTTCTTTGGACAAGTAAATTTCATGAGGATATTTATTACTAACTTTGCAGAAACCAATATTCCAATCTCAAGGATGATGAGGAAAGGAGAAAAACTAGAGTGGAGTCAAGAGGCATGCAAGGATTTTTTAGATATCAAGAAGGCTATCAAAGATGCTCATGTTTTAAGAACACCAGATTATGGTAAGCCTTTGAAAATATTTTCTTTTTCTTCATACAATATTGTTGCTGTAGTATTGTTACAAAAGAATTCTGAGGGCTTTGAGCAGCCCATTTCATTTTTCAGTAAGTCTTTACAAGAAACAAAGCTTAATATGATATCAAGGTTGTTAAAGCATTTAGATTCTATTTGGTAGGAGCAACAATAATTTATTATGGGCCAAGTGTTGTTGTAAAGGATATCTTAGTCCAACAAGAGGTCTTAGGGAGGAGATGTAGATGGATCAACAAGATCCAAGAGTTTAATATTGGCATTCATATCACAAAATTGGTTAGAGGCCTAGGACTTTCAAAGCTTATGGGTTAGAGAAATTTGGATGCAAATCATATAGATGTGCTAGAATAAAATAAAAGCCTTATATTTGTGATATGTATTTGTAGACGTCGAAAAATATTAATATTATTATTAATATTATTTTCCCTATTATTCCCCTAACTATTTAATTCAATCAACTAAATAGTTTCATTTATCAATAGTTTAAATACTATTCTAAACGTATTTTATTTAAATACATTTGCCTCCACAAAATCCCTTTTTAATAAATTTATATTTATTAAAATCCTCCATATTCCTAATTCTTCTAAAACATGATTTATTCAAATTCAATTTGGATTATAATCTAAACCCTAGCTAGGAACCTATTAATCGTACCCTAAAGCCTACCCTATTCCTACCCTACTCCCATCACCTCATTTCCTAAGTATGCTTCCAAACCTAACTATCCTTCTAACCATGTTTAATGGGTGATTCCTAACCTTTTTAAGGCTAATGGAATGCTCACCCACATGGGGAATTTCTCTCCAAAATGGGCACCCATTCCTCTTTAATTCTCTCTTACAACTTTGTCTCCTTTAAAATATTGAGCTACTCAATATTAATGCCAATTTTGACTCAAAATTGGCCATCTTTTCAAAGCCATGTGTCTCCTATGTGGCTCTTATGTGGATGCCACATAGGTGACACTTCATCCAAGCCTCTTCCTCTCTCCAAAAACTCTATAGATGGAGGCCTTCTCCTCTCATCTTTTTATCTCTCAAATTTGCATTGTTATCATGCTAGAATTGTCTTAGAATTTCATAGTTGTTTTTATGCTAATGTTCTTAGATGCTAGTTTCATACTTTCCATGCTTAAATCATCATAGAAATCACATGCTAGGTTCTAATTGGTGAATAAATCTTAGTTTCTACATTTGCATATGTATATAATCTTTATTTCCATAGCTTAGATTATCATCTTGCAAGAAGATTTGAGACTAGTTCCTCATACTAGCTCTTGAATCTTTCTTTTTGTTCCCATAATCTTGCATTTTTGCATTTGGGATCCATAGTAATTGTGTGTTTGAGAGAGCACACCCACATATAATCTAAATAAGAAAATCAAAATGAGTAGACTAGGGTGCATTTGTTTACTTATTTTTAGCTTAATCTAATGTTATTTTGTGTCCTTGTAGTTTTCTTGATCTCTTGCATGCTTTCTTGATATGATTTATGTGCTAACCCGCTAACATTTGCATGTTTGAGCTTGCTCCCAATAGGTTGAAGGATTCCTCATACACATTCTGGCATGCTTGGTGGGACCTATGTCCCTAAGATTTCTAACTTCTAGTCTAATTTCTCTTTAAATTTCACCCAGAATGAGAATCAGTGTCCGCATTTCATGCAGAGGCCTCTATGAAAATCTCAGTTCTGCCTGAACTACCATTTGACGTCTACACTGGACCAGTATTTTCACCCTACACTGGCATTTCTACTTGACATAGCTAGTTTAAAAGTTTACAAGACACAACTTCTTAATTTATCAAGTCTTCTATCTTTCCTACTTGTTTTTGGCATTTCATCATTCTGTTTTTTCGCAGAAATTCATTTTACAAGTAGAAATAATGCCAAATTTTTAAGGAAAACAAATCTTGATAATAATTTAAAGAAAAACTAGCTTTTAAGTGGTGTTAATACTTTCAAAGTGGCTAAATTTGATTTGATAAAAGACTAGAAAAGAAGAAAATTGACTTCACTTGCTGTCTTTTTGTGCTTGCAGGTAAATCAGCATTTGCGTAACGCCTGTTCATGAACCGGCATCTGCGATTCACAAATCGGTGTTTGTGACCTGCATCAGTGTTTTTGATTTGTAAACCGGTGTCTCTGACTGGTATAGCCTTTGCTGGTTTTCTGTGTTTTTTAGAGAATTTCCTGCTTTCTATCTTTTTAGGCAAAAAAATAGAATCGGTGTTTGCGCTCTGAACCGGTGTCTCCGCTCTGTCAAAGTTTGATTTATCACATGCTAACAATTGTGAAGTGTTTCTTGTGTTTTTAACACTTGCCAAAGGATAAACTTGAAACTACTAACTAATTTTTTTGCAACACCGCTTGTCAAAGACACAAAATTGAAACTACTCATGTTTGTCTTGTAGGTTGCCTTGGTTCTACGTCAACCAAACGATCATGTTTGCATTAGTATTTTTTCTAGGCACCTAAACTAATTAGTTAGATTTCTTTGGTTAATCCTAAGTGAGTGTTAGGGGATTATGCTCTCTTCCCTTTTGGGAAGATCAAAAACCTAGACACACTTAATTAGTGTTGAACAATTAAATCTTTTGGAAAGAACAAAGTGTCTTGCGTATTTGTGGAGAAAATGATATTGGATAGGAGATTATGCTCTTTTCCCCTTGTGGGAAAATCATAAATCTAGACTCCTTTTTTTCACCAATCCAGGTTACTATTAATCCTTTAGATGGGCCTGTTGGTTGAGGAAAAAAATCTCCCGAGAATGACCCACATGAGAACGAGGTGTAAGCCACACCACTCTAACTCACATTAATCAATTTTACTCTTTAGGGTTAAAACCTCAGGAGTTGGTTGGCATTTGAGCTTATACTCGGCTTTTGTCTAACTTAAGTGTGGCCTCATAGTCTTAATCACATTTACGTGACCACTTTTATCAAGATGCTCTATGGGGCTATACGCCTGAGTCGTGCTTGCATAGACATAGAGAATACAATTGAATGGAGATCCATACTAAACACTCTAGGCGTAGAAGCTACCCAGAACACCCCTGAAAGGTGATAATGCATGTGTAAGGAAGATAGTAACTTTCCCAAGATCACTCATACATTCATGCCACCCTGAGCATTTGGAACCAGATAATCTGACGTCATGAATGCAGCCATTGCATGCTTGGTGACGGCCATATTGTGATTATCTCTTGTGTGTGTGCCTAAGCTTACAAGCAATTATTTTCATGCTATGCCAATTCCTTAGGTAAATTTTGTGCTTGAAGTGTCTGAAGAAATTGACAAATCCAAAAACACAAATAGAATATCCAACATTCAAATTTGGGACGTGATTGTATCCTTCAGGGTCGCTTTGTCCCTTATCAAATTTTTTTCAGACACATGCTTGTTATTTTCCAGTTTTGATTATGTTGAAATTGGTTCTTACCATAGAAAAATCCTATTGAAAATTAGAACATGATCAAGCTTTTTACTAGATTATCAAAAAAAACATCCTTTTGCAAAAATCTGGTCTTTTATGAGATATGTCCTAAGAATCTCAAACTATTTGTCCAAGATCAAGAGCTACTTATAGGACATGACTGATTCCAAGAAACACAAGAAGGTGAAAACCCTGTTACCACCCGTGCAAAGAGAACAAAAAAAAACAACCTAAGAGGCTACCAAGTACCAACACATTGTTGATTCCGTCAAGCAAGAAATCCATAAATGAGAACTACTTGAAAAAGTGATTTACAATAACATGGTTGCTCACTTCATGGGAAAATATCGTCTAAAATCCACTTTTGTTACAATTGAGCAATATGACTAGTTAGTTTACCACAACAAACACAAGTTCCTCCTCTTCTTAAGCTCACTTAGCTTGCATTTTAGGACCTCACTTAGGTTGTCATCTTTAGGAACACATCACACACTCATCCTAGCATGATCTTGCATTAATCAAATCAATCCTAGTCAACCTAGCATCATCCTAATCATCATCCAAAGAATCCTTGATCACACCCCTTACTTGGTATTGCATACCCTTTTGAGTTTCTGAAACCTACATCTTAAATCAAACCCCATCCTTGAAGGTCCTTAAACTAAGCATTGTTTTAGGATAATCCCTTTTGTCTTTTTCAACCTCATCACCTCGATCAAAATGCCAGTTTGCATTAACAAAGAATCTCGTTCGCCGAAGACCACAAGTCTGTCTTAGGTAGACAATCATATCCACTTGATCCTACATTAGGGAAAGCAACCCTTGATCCTTGCATACATCAAGTTATCCTTAATCCATAGAAGCATATCCATCATCTTAAAGCACATCCTAATCCTAGTGTCATCATCCTTAGGTTCCTAGGTACATCCTTGCATACACCTTGCATCTCATATTCCCATTAGGATAATCATTTCATGCCACCTATCACACAAGCCACTAAGAAGAGGAAGAACATGGATCCTAATCTTTCCATTAGCTCATCTAATCCTATGACTAACAACACCAACACCATAGTCACTTATGCGCCTCAGCCCAATGATCAAGTTGAACATATTTGGGTAGACACTAATGAAACTCCCACTCTAAGTACCATGGAAACATTTATCAACCATCCAGTGCTTGTCCACATGGTAAACACCATGAGTGGATGCAACAACAATTAGGTACTCTTGGACATCCAACAATAAGGACTTCAACTTCCACCTTGGATTATACCCACACTTGTCACATGACCTATGGTACCTCCAGGGGAATGTCCTTATCCCATGAGAAATGAAGTTTTTGATCCACTTCAATGATCCCTACAAGTGGGAACTCTTCTTGCGCAAGTTGTTCATCCCTCCATTCCACCTTCCATCATACACACAACACCCTCACTTACCTCAGGAGCCCCGCCTCATGAAACCACATTAGCAATGCAAACAATACCCCCTATCGCTATGCAAACACCTCTACAAACCACAGTCGCTCCTCTTTCACAAGCAATCCCAATATTCATTGCAAACTTTCCACCACCACCACTAGTTAGCACACAACAAAATGCTATTCCACCCATTCCTACTCAACCCGTTCAAAGTGCTACAACTAGTTCACAACATCAAAGCACCCAAGTATCCATGCCTATTCTGCCTTTCTTCACCACAGGCATGCCACCTACCAATGCATATAACCAGCCCTTATTTCCGCAAGGGTCCACTTTTCCCACTCCACCAGCAACGCAATCATAATGAATTCCCGCAATTCCACCTCAAATGTTAGTTAGCCCAAATCCCCCCATATTGCAACCATCTATGAATCCCTTCGCCATACCCCAAATCCCCATCCAACCTATCCAGCAGCAGCAACAACAACCTATCCAACAGATACAACAACCTATCCAAAAACAAAAAATCACCAATCCATTCACATCCCAAGCGTAACAATAGCCAATCAACCCCTTCGTAGTTGCACAACCTACTTTTCAAACTACACAGCAGCCACAACCAAAAATGCAGGGGGTAAATCCCTTCATGGCACAACCACCGCAATAGTTTTCTAATCCTTTTATCCAAACCGAGCAACAACATCAAACTCATCCCACCAATTACATAGCTATACCATCTTCCGCTCCATCACAAACAATTCCCCCTCCACAACAAGTTCTCACTAGGGGCATTCCGCCACAAAGCACTTATGTGGGTGTGCAACAAGCTCATCTCGCTTATCCAACGCTGCAACAAATAAAAGCATATTTCCACCAGTTGCAACAATCTTATCAGACACTGACACCTCCTCCACTACAGTATTCCACTCAACCCTAGCTTCCACCATAGCAACCTATATACATTGACCAACAAATCCCCTACCAAACACCACAATACCCCCCACAGAATCCTCCATACTCACCATTTGATCCATATTAGGTACAAGGAAATCCTACAATCATGATCAACAATCCTCCCTCACAAATCAATCACGAATAGGAGGAAATGAAGAATGCTCTCAAAGAGCTAAAAGCTGGGACAGAAGCCAAAAAATTCAAGTTTGAAGAAGTATGTCCTTATCCATTTGACTGATCTATCACTGATATACCCTTCCCCAAGCACTTTGAGACCCCAAAAAAAGATAAATATCGGGGGAAGGGTGATCCTATGAGTCACGTGAAAGAATTCTGTATGGCCTGTCAAGAAGTGGCCTATAGTGATAACTTCCTCATGAGACTATTTCCCAAAAGCTTGGGAGGCACCGCCCTTGAGTGGTTTTACAAAATCCCTTATGGCACAGTCTCTACTTTCATGGAATTATCTAAAAAGTTTGTGGCCCAATACGCACATAATGTCAAAAATGAACTCTCACTCCTTGACTTATGCAATTCCAAACAAAAGGGAGGAGAAAACCTAGTCAATTATCTTCAGTGCTCACAAGGGCTTACCACATGGTTGTCTTACCAACCCCCAGAGAAACATATTATCAAAATCTTCATTAACAACCTTCATCCTAAGCTTTCCTATCACATTCGCATGAATTGTATACAAACTTATCATGATATTAGGATCAAGGGTATGGACCTTGAACGAGGCCTCGTAGAAGAAGGTATGATTAAGCACTACAAAGAGTCCCAGCCTGAAAAACATAATAATGACCGATCATGATACTGGAACAAGAACAAGAATGCAGTAATAGATGGAGCCACTGACACCAAACATGTTCAAGTTGTGGTAGCTAGTCCTAATGCAGCTACCCAGACTTATCAGCAAGCACCACTAATGTATCCACAACCTCCTCCCATGTATCAACAACCCAATCCCATGTATCTGCAACCAACATATCAGAAAAATATGCACCCTCAAGGTGCACCTATCTATCCCCCTCCATGGACATCGTATCAACACAACTATCAAGGTCCTATGAATCATACAAATGCTATCTCAGTCCCGTACGGACAATAAAGACCTCATGCTACAAATTCTCCACAACACACATTCACCCCTCTAGGTGAACCTATAGACATCATTATTGAGCATTGTTTTAACACAAGCCAACTTTCTAGGATCTTGAGATTCGATTTCCTCTCTTGAAAGAATAATAGAGTTACTCCCAAGGTTCTTCGGGGTTGGGTCACAACCTTCTTGGTTACTCAGTTGAAGATAAATGTGATTGTTAACAAGGAGGCCTTTGCTGGTACGTTCAAGATAGAAAACTACAAAATATTGTTAATTCTCTTTTTTTGGGGTATTTTCCATTTTAACAAGTATGGGTGTTGTAAATAAAATGCAATTTTGTATTTTCAAGATGGTAATTTTCAGAATTAATGACAGCATTTTAATGAGAGAAGAGTAACAAGAAATGAAGCAAATTATGATGAAAGTGAAATCCTAAGGACATAAACCACCATAAACCCTTCCTTGCAAATTAAATGCTGGAGAGATTTGGAACAACCCACGAAGCATAAATCAGACCAAGTCACAATTCACTACTCCACACATGCAAGCGTTTGGAGAGAAGACGTATTCACTCGTGCAAGATATTCAAAATCTATCAAATCGTGTAGCCACCAAGATGTGCACACCCACGAGATGGATTTATCATTAAGCCCAAAGATGATCTCCTCCATGCATTCCTCATAGCAAGGTAGATACACAGCAGCAAACTCCAACTAAAAGTAGCACGAATTCGAAACACAATAACACAAAGGGCTCTCTGAAAATAAAGAATAATGCAAGCATACATTTAATAAATTCACATAGATAGTAGTAATTCACACACCACAAATGAAGCAACCAATGTAGATCTTTATTGTATTAAAAAGTCTGCCTTTTACATTGCTTTTTGATTACAATATATAGAGTTTTAATCTACAACTCTAATTTTCAGAGTTAGGGCATCAGAGAGTCTAAACTAAAGAAATAGAACTAAACTAGAACTTTGCTGAAGATAAACTACTTGCTAACTCATACTATGTAACTTGCAGGGATTCTTAAACCCATTTACAATCCATTTTCTCATGCAAAGACCGAAAAAATCCGCCAAAGAAGAGAAAGAGAAAGAAGGTGAATTCCTTCTGTGAACTAGGGGCCTTCTTCTTAATCTTGGTGGATGCTTCCTGGATTCTTCACCTGGGCTGTTTTTGATGGTAGGAACTGATAGGAGACCTTTATTTTCTCTAAAATGAACTCAAGTTGTCCATTGATCTAATCTAGAGTCAAACTGGTGTTGAAAAAGGTGACCTAGCTAGAAACACCCAGTTTTTTTCAGACCCTGACCTCTACCCTAAAACTTTAATGTCTTCAAAATTGGAGGTCCAAAAGTTTAGAATTGTCATGGGCCGAAAGGCCAAAAAAGTTTGAGGAGGCCAAAAGGATGAAATATTCATAGGTTGAAAGGCCGAAAAATACTCTTTGCTATATGGGCCAAAAGGCCAAAAAATACTGCCTTGGTGAATTTTGACCAAGTGTGAAAATATTGCCTGGTCCATTTGGTATTTGAACCCTGTAACTTTATCTAGTGAAGACTTCTGGGTGAGCTGCTCGAAGCCTCTGCATGATCTCTTGAACTTCTTCATAATTGATTTCTTTCTTTTTTACTTAGGTGACCCTTCATTCTTGCTTCTTTCAGAAGATATTTAATTCAGAAGCGAAGAAAGTGATCTCTTCTTCATGCTGCAACGTTCTATGTATCTCTTCTTTCATACAAAATAGTTGCTGCAAGGCCTCCTTGGTATTGAATCTAGCCAAAATGTCTCTGAACTATTGGACCACTTCCTTGGAGGGACGTAGAGCTTGTTGGCTTTCATCTTGGTAGACGTTGAGGTCGACCCTTGTGAAGAATGTATCTATATCATTGATCCATGTTATTACCTCCTCCCCCTTTTCACCTATGAGGGCCTGGTGCTTCTTGTAGGCCTTAATTATTTTGGCCATTTTTTTGGTCCAAGTCTCAAATTTATCTAGTTCTTTTCCCTCATAGACTTTGACCAAAATTTTGAAGCGTTGCTTTCTAATTACCTCCAAATCCTGGAGAGCTTCTTGCCACTTAGAAACCTCTCCATCCATACTCCTGTCATCTTCCTCTAGGTTGATGAGTGAATTAACCTCAACCAAAATGGGCCTATATGGCCTGAATATTGATGGGATTACCTTGTCTCTGAACTGTTTGAAGTCATTTATCCAATCGACACTCACCTGGATGAAAGAGGGGGTTAATGCTGCTGGAAAATCTTGTGTAGCCCTTTTATCAATCATGGCTTGTAATGAAGCCTCTGAAAGATTGGGTCAATGGGACCCACCATCTTTTGAATGACCCTTTTTAGAGCCTCATTTTGGTTTGTTAAAGATTTTATGGTCTCCTTGTCTTTACTCACGAACCCCAAAGCATGCTTGAGTCCCAACACTGCTAATGTCTTGCTCCCTTCTCTGGTTGGTTCCCCCAAGTCTATCTTCTTGAATGTATAGTCTCTTGATGAACCCGTGGTTTGAGAGGTGCTCGGGGGTGGGATAGCTATTTGTGTTTTCCATCGACCCTTAGGGTCTTGGGTCACATATGTCATAGTTTTAGCATGCACACTCACGTCTGCATGGTGGAAAGCTTGCTTCATGGTAGTGATACTTGTATCTTCTCCATCCAGTTCACTTGTGTAGGTTATTTTTTGAGGTTGTATCTCCTTGGTAAACCAAGTAGGTTTACCGAAGGTAGTTATTGGTTCATATGGTGCCATATGGAGAATTGAGGTCAAGCCTTGTTGCCCTATAGCTATACCCTATTTTGATTCTTTCTCTGCCCCTTTTCCTTGTCCATCTTCCCCTTCTTTCATTCTATCCCCTTCTATATCCCTTTGCATTTACTCCTCTTCTTTATCTTGCTCAATGACCTCCTTTTCCTTTTCATTCTTTGGGCCTTTGTCGGCTGATGAATCAATTACCACTTCTAGCCTGAGACTGGTCATGGCCTCTAGTGAGGTCTGAAAAGGTGATGTGTCTTCTGTGCTTGCTGCTCCTTCAGTTGCCTAAGTGGCACATGTTGAAGGGATTGAGGTTGAGGGAATAAGTGTTGGCATGATTGGAGTGGGAGATGAGGAGATGGTGGTAGTAGACGGGGGCAGAGTTGGTGCAAGGGTAGGTGATGGAGTTGGTAGGGAAATTGGTGGGGTAAGTATATGAGATGGTGGAGTGAAAACATAACTCCTTCCAGCTACACTATCCATTTCTAAACTCTGAGTTACCCCACTGTCTTGGTTTTTAAGCCCTGGAGTAGAATCGGAGCTTACTAGTGGAGTAGGAGCATTTACCAAGGGATTGGTGAATTGGATTGGTGGAGGATTAAGGGCTACCTGAGGCTGTATGAGTGGTCATAGAGTGAGGGATACCTGGGGCTGTATGAGTGGTGGCTCCCTAGTGTGTGTGTCTTGGCCTTGATCCAAAAATCCTTCAGGTCCCTCAAAATCAGAGAGCATAAACTCATCCGTTCCTAATGGATCCATAGGATCATCCTATTCTTTGGGATCCTCTCTATGTTTCTTAGTAGTTTCCTTTTCTCTCATCTTCTGCAACCTGGTCCTTTAGACTAAGGGCCCACTTGCTTCCTCTTCCTAAGGTTCTTCTTGTATAGTTTCTAACTGCGGAGATTTGGAACTCTTCTTCCTCTTATAAGTTTTCTTCTCAGTGGTGGGGGAAGATTGGCCAGAGGTGGATGGGCCTTCCCTTGATTGGGGTTGTGAAAATCCTACTGGTGGGTCAATCTAGCCTGTCATTCTGGTTTTCTTAGGCCTAGGATTGGAGCCATATTCAACTAGTCATTCATGACCATACACCATTCTTGGCTTCTGAGGGGGAGCCTTCTTATATTTAGGAGCTGTTGACTTCTCTCCTCATTGTTTCTCTACTTTCTTGGAGGGCTCCATTAATGTTTTCACCGAGATCAGACTCATTTGGTGTGGCTTCTTGATCCAAGATATAGTGGTTTTTATCACGTGCCTTGCCTTGAAGTCTATGCCATCATTTTCATCTTTGTCTACCTCAGTGTTCATGATTGGTCGGTCATACACCTTATCTTGTTTGTAAATGTCTTCTAAGACATCCTCTAAATCACATTCCCATATCTTCAGGGAAATAGGAACCTTCAACACCTCTTTTGCCAGGGCTAGGTTCATTCTATAGTAATCTAAGATTATAACCTCATGGTCATCTATACAGTTTATCCAATGATCTTCCAGATGTGGCTCATGTACGTAGAATCTATCGATGATATGGCTATAAGTACCTATGGGGTCAAAACGAGCTCGCACTATCTTGTAAACTTGTAAGGGGAAATTATCCCATTCAAAAGTAAGGGATTTGAAAACCTTCATGTCTTGTAGTGTATAGGGTCCCAAAGAGATGGGAAAGTCCCAACAGTGCTTCTTCTTATGCTTGATGTGCTCATATGCATCCGTGAGCTGCCTGGCCATCTCCAATATGATTATCTAGTCAGATGGATATCTGGGTAGATTCTTTAGATGTATGGTTGACCCAGCTATCTGAATGTATGTGAATGTCTTGAACTGGATGAAATAGGCCCCAATGGCCCTCACCTTAGCAGTAGCTTCTTCTGACATTCTTTTAGCAAAGTCACCCTCAATAGATCGGATGACTGCGAAAATGAATGCGTTGTTGACTATTCTGTAATCAAGGGAATCCTCTGACATGTTTTCTTCTTTTACCAACTACAGGTATACAAGATGGGGCCATGCATTTGGATCATTCAGACTTCCCCTCTTGGTGAGGCTGGGATAATTTGCCCGTGCAGCTAGTAGATACTTTATGTAAGTGATCATGTAGAACTTTGGGTTATGCTTCACTGCTGTCAAATACTCATCCAGGTTATCACTAATAATAGTGCCCCAGTCAAATCTTTCCTTTTATTTCCTGATCCTCTCTATCAGCAGGATCATCCAGTGCTCAAGTTGGGTGGACTGGGGTAGCCTATACACCCTGCTTATCATTTTTATGGCTGCCTAGATATCGTCTCTCATATAACCTCTACGGAGGTCTATCTTGTCCAGTTTGTTCTTGGGAAGTGGTTTCTTTAGGTATTCCTTATTCATCATCTCATATACTATTTTCTCCCTATTACCAAACCATTTTTTTCCCTTTTCAATATAAAAGTCATATAATTTGTCTATGCCTTTGTGAAGGTGAAAGACATCCTCGATGACATCCGACCTAATGTCTAGTACTACTTGATCTTCAAAGTTTATTACCACCCTCTTATCTGAATCATAGTGATGAGATAGGGTCATGATTAGCTTTGAAGATGAAACAACCACTGGGTGTGTAGCTACATTAATGAGCCCGGATAGGCCTAATGAAGTGCAGTCCTCAGATCTATTAGCTGGCTAGGAGCACTGAGTCAGGAATTCGTTCCAATCTACATTCCCGATCTTGGTGTCAGTTATCTTGTTGTGTTTGTTCCCCACCTTGGAGCTAGGGGATTCCCCTTTTATTGGAACTTCATTGGGGATGCCGACTTTGGTTCAGCCATTCCTGCAAGAAAAGGACAAATATCAGTAGCTTATTGAACAAAGAAATAATTTAAACTATGGAAGTAAGTAAAGAGAGCTGAAAATAGTTAAAGTGCAAGTTTTCACAGTTTCGGACCTTTAAGGGTTTTGGACACCGAAAACTATTTTGGATACCAAAAAGTTTAAAAGTGCTAATAAGTATATGGGAAGGCCCAGTCCATCGGGGGTTTCAGAGTTTCAAAGGCCAAAATGGGAGGGGTTTTCTCAAGGATGCCGAATCATCTAAACATGGCAAAGAACCAGGATGAACTTGATCAAAGGTTTCACTATTATATTTTTGGACTTTCAGACCTTTCAAACATCTAAAAATTCAAAAGCCCCGAAGTAGAACTCGGTGAAAAGAGAAGACCCAATTTTCGGGCCTTCGGGGGCCGAAAAAAAACCTGCGGCCAACGCCATGATTAACAAGCTCATAGACCCTAATCCTAGACTCGATGACATAAGGAAAACCAAAGGGCCTGTTAGCGTTTTTCCTAACCTATTCAAAGAAAAGGCTAATTAACGAGGATCAAACAAACCCTCCTACACTTTGAGCTCAAAGGCTCAGGCGGGTGTACCTATTAGATTCACTTCTTTTAGTGAATCAGGGGATGGATTCCTGCCCATCACACTTGATATAATAATCATTCACA
>MU224323.1:1764549-1778781 GCA_018584345.1 Thuja plicata | reverse complement strand
AAGATCTAAACTTGTGCTCGCAAGCCCACCAAGCAATCTCCTTGTTTCCCAAGCCACAACCACTAGCTCCTCTCAAAACTCGCTCCACAACCACCTCCTCTTCTCCCAGGTGGATGAATAATCCTAGGTAGTCTAGATCCACACACTGGTAGGAGCCCCCAAGGAAGATCTAAACTTGTGCTCGTAAGTCCACCAAGCAATCCCCTTGTCCCCCAAGCCGCAGCCACTAGCTGTTCTCAAAACTCGCTCCTCTACCTCTTCCTCTTCTCCAGGATGAATAAATAATGACTAAATAATTCCCCCACAACCCCTACTTATACCAATCTAAGCCATAGGTCAGCCCTGAACATAAATTAAATACAAACACATAAATTAAATGCCATAAGTCGGCCAACAACAACAATTAAATTCCCAAAATTGATGTCTTAGTAAAATCGCGATATCTCCTAGCTCCGAATGAATTAGGACTTGTGCTTCAAACCGTAGGTAGAAATCTAGGCCCTCTTCAATCCGTGAAATTTTCATCCTTCAACTCTTTGTGGAAAATTACTTATATGGCATATAATAGGCACCAAATTCCTAAGCCAAGTCCATGCCAAGCAACCAAGACCATGTCAAGTTCCATTAAATACATCAAAACTAATTACCCAAGACCCAAGTAGGTCCACACAACTCTACCAAATCCCTCACACATGAAAATAAGTCCACACAACTCCATCAAATCTCCCAAACATGTAGGATAACCAACTACCCTGGGATGCTCCTACATCACAATCCTACTCAGTCCTCTGATCAAGGAAAGGGTAAACAAGTGGAAAATGCTGACAAAAATATTATACTAATGCTTATATCAACTATAATAATCTCATTGGCTACATAACCCAAGTCCAGTCCTCTCTCAATGTCATCCATGTCAAGGGTGCCGATAATCAATGCATAATCACCACTCATAGAGGTAGGATAACAGTTGTAGGTGTTGGTCCCACCCCATCTACTAGGACCCAATACAACATTTTTGAACACCTAGGGAATACTCCAGCCCAAATTTCCATCTTGGATCTTCTCCGCACATCACCCACTTATCAAGAGATCCTTAATAAAGCCTTGCAAGAATCCCGTGTTCCCAGTGACATCAACCTCACTGAGTTCCAAAACCTTGTCAGAGACCTATCTACATCCTATGGGGTCTCCTTTAGACCAACAGACATACCCTCCAATGAAATCGATCATAATCTCCCACTCTGTATCACTTTCATGGTTAAAGATTTTGCCATCAAATGGGTCATGATATATAATGGATCGGCCCTAAATTTGTGTACTCTAAAATTCATAAAATAGTTGGGCTACACTGAGGTTGATATCACAAATGATTTCATCACAATAAAATCCTATGACAATCTGGAGCTTACTTCTGAAGGCACCATAATTTTACCCAATCAAGTGGGTCTAGTTATCTAGGAGACATTATGTCATGTTGTTGATCTTGACCTTCCCTACAACATCCTCCTTGGACACCCATGGATTCATTCTATGCAAGCCATCCCATCCACCTACCATCAGTGTATAAAATTCCCATATAAGGGCACTAAGATCACCATCCGCTTAGATCCCAAGCCCTTCACATACTTTAATGGGTTGGAGACATCCTTTCCACATTCCAATCACTGTCTCGGGATTGATATTGGCACCTCTATCACTAGCTCATCTCATATCCATTCAAACCTAGAAACAATCCTCTCCTCCACCTTGTCCATGGTCAAGATCAACAACAAAGGATGTGGTGAGTACACTTTATCTGACGCCTTCACAGTTTGAGCACTGCCAGTTGATCCTCACACTCAAGGCTGCTAGCCTAATCTAAGCAAAACAGAATCAGAGACAACCTAGGTACTATAATTTGGCTCCACCACTTTTATATCACAAGGTATTTTGACTGGCCAGGAAATGGCACCCAACATCAACCAATGGCTATATAAAGATCCACCACCCAAGGACATAAGTCACCTCAATTACTTCAAAGATAAGTACCGCACAATGCACAAACTGGTGACACAAAAGTAGAATTATCAAGGAGGTGGCCTTGGTTATGAAGAGCAAGGAATAAAAGATCCTATTATACCTACCCGACTAGAAAAGCACTTGGTCCTTGGTATGGGCTCTAACATGACTGGGGGCACCAATGAGTTCATCAATTATTCCTCTTCTCAACCCCTGGGAAAAATCGTTGACATTGAAGATATCTCAGAAGAGAAAGTTGTGAGAGCTTATGATGATGTTTTTGATGATGAAACCTTCCTGGGGAACACTATCCTACAACAACTTTCCATCCTCTTCATTGACCTCACCCTCTGCCATCCTGAACTCATAGACTGGGACCAACCAAGTGTCATACACATTGACGAGTTCCAAAGTGAGGACGTGCTCCTCAGCTTTATGGGAGAAATTGAGAAAAGCAGTGACTGGGGGAAAAACTCAGGATATGTTTACAAACTGGACCCAAAGGCATACTTTGGGGAAGAGGAGAACTTTAGCCACAAAAATGACATAGAAAATAAAAATAAAAAAGAGAAAAATTGATCTTCTAGTGAAAAACCCTCTGGGGAACTATTCGATCATAAAAAAGTAAAAACAAAGGGCGTATCCCCTGGTGAAAACCTCTCTAAGGTGCTAGAGGATGAAGATTCTCCTCTTCCTCTTATCTGAGATTATAGGCCTGAACAGTCATCAATTCTCATTGAAGAAGAAAAACCTATCAATCTGGGTACCAAGGAAAATCTTGCCATCACATACATAGTAGCGTCTCTGTCTGAAGTAGAAGAAAGTGATCTTATCACTTTACTAAAGGAATCCATCAACAAATTTACATGGTCTTACTCCCACATGTCGGGGTTAGATCCCAATTCAGTGGTTCACCATCTAGCAGTGGACCCACACATCAAACCTGTTAAGTAGAAGCTCAGAAAGATGCATCCTAAAGTGGCACTACTTGTCAAAGAAGAGCTAGAAAAATTAATCCATGCCAAGATCATCCACCCCATTGACTACTCTAACTAGATTTCTAATATGGTGCTCGTCTCTAAGCTAGATAAATCAATCAAGATATGCACATATTTCTGAGACCTCAATAAGGCATGTCCTAAGGATGATTTCCCCTTGCCAAACATAGACATGATTGTATATCTCATAGTAGGACATGAGATGTTGTCACTCATGGATGGATTTTTGGGATATAATCAGATCTGCATTGCAGAAGAAGATCAACATAAGACAGCATTCACAACCCCTTGGGGCACCTTCTACTATAACATGATTCCTTTTGTCTTAAAGAACGTTGGGGCAACCTATCAAAGAGCAATGACTATCATTTTTCATGACATGATCCACAAGATCCTTGAAGACTATGTAGACAATATCTTGGAAAAATCAGTAAAAAGGGAAGATCACCTAGATGTTTTGGAATGTGTCTTTGATAGAATTGGACACTACTATTTAATGCTCAACCCTAAGAAATGTGTCTTTGGAGTCACATCAGGGAAACTCCTAGGGTTTATTGTATCCAGATGAGGCATTGAAATTGATCCAAAGAAAGTGCAAGCTATCATAGAGATGCCTCCACCAAAAACACTCTAACAACTACATAGCCTCCAAGGAAAGCTACAATCTATGCACTGTTTCATCTCTCAACTAGTAGAGAAGTGCCAACCATTCACTCATCTCCTGCACAAAGATAATACATTCAAGTGGGATCCTTAGTGTTAGAAGAGTTTTGACAAAATCAAAGAATATTTGGCTAATCCACCCATCTTAGTACCACCTATACCTGGTCGACCACTCATTCTATACATTTTTTCTACTACTACACCACTGGGGGAACTCCTTTCTCAATTGAATGATGAAGGCAAAGAAAGGGCCATTTATTATATCAGTCAAACCTTAGTGGGTTATGAGCTTAATTATTCTCCTATAGAAAAAGCATGTCTGGCGGTGGTCTTCCCCACTCACAAACTTTTCCACTACATATTTAGTCACACAACCAAGCTCATTTTGAAGGTGGATCCTCTCAAATACTTACTCTCTAGGACTACACTTACAGGTTGCATGACAAAATGGGTTATGTTAGTAAGTGAATTTGATATTCAGTATGTTGATAGAAAAGCCATTAAAGGGCAAGTCATTGCCGATCAGCTAGCCGAAGAACCATTGGTAGATGCATATCCTTTGATCACAGAATTCCTAGATGAGCACTTGTACATGGTAGAAGAACAACCAACATGGAAACTCTACTTTGATCGGTCCTACACAGTTCATGGCGCAGGGGCAGGAATACTTTTTGTCACACCTCAAGGTGACTACATCCCCATGTCATTCAAATTGGGATTTTCCTACATGAACAACATTGTAGAATATGAGGCACTAATTGTAGGACTTTGCATGGCCATAGAATAGAACATCATAGATATCAGGGTTTTTGGCGACTCCCAACTCATCATCAAACAAGTCTTGGATGAGTACAAAACCAAAGATGACAAATTGACACCATATAAGCAGATGGTTGACAAGCTGAAAGAAAATTTCCTCCACTTGTAGATAACACAAGTACCATGCTTACAAAACAAAGCTACTAATGCGATCGCCATAATTGGCTCCCTTCTTGAGATTCCTCATGAATCTATGCAATACAAATTCTTAGTTGAGAAACTACATGCTCCCGCTTATGAGAACGATGAATCAAATTGTGTATGTGTCTTTGTTGGTCCCCAATCCCCATGGTATAATGACATCCAACCCTACCTACAAAATGGTATCATATCTCCCCATCTCACTGCAAACCAACACCAAAACTTTATCCGAAGAGCATCCTGTTACACCCTCATAGCCAATACCCTATATCGTCAAGGCTATCACAACATGCTCTACAGATGTTTAGATGAAAATGAAGCCACCCACACTTTACAAGAGGTACATGCTAGAATCTGCGATGACCACATGAGCGGCATGGTCCTAGCCAAGCAACTTCTATGTATAGGGTACTACTGGCCTATAATAGAACATGATTCTTGTGAGTTCATCAAAAAGTGCCTACCTTGTCAACAACATGCTAATCTGATCCATGCTCCTACTCAGGACCTCAGACCTATTGGGCCTCCTTGGCCCTTCTCTTGTTGGGGTTTTGACCTCATTGATAAGATTACTCCCCTCTCTTCTGAAGGCCACAAGTATATAATCATAGCTATGGACTACTTTACAAAGTGGGTCAAAGAAATTTCTCCCACACTCACTATTGGTGTCCAGATATCCAAATTCATCCTCTATCACATCATTTTCCACTTCGGCATACCCTCCACCATCTTCACAGATCATAGTACACCATTTGAAAATCAACACGTCAATGATCTCTATGCTTGCCTCTATATCCATCACCATTTCTCCAGTCCATATTTCCCACAAGGTAATGGCCAAGCTAAGGCAACTAATAAAACCACCCTCAAAATCCTCAAGAAAGTTGTCAATGATACGGGTTGTGAATGGCATCTCCAGATCAATCCTGCTCTCTGGGCATATCGCACTTCCTACCATTCTCCTACTAACACTACTCCCTACTTCCTAGTCTATGGTGCTAAAGCAGTCTTACCAATTGAGGTTGAACTACCCTCCCTCTGAGTATCACTAAGAGGCCTAATTGATGATGAAGATTACTGGGTAGCATGGCTCACACAGCTGGATCTCCTAGATGAAAAGCACCAGCAAGCTTATGATCACCTAATTGTTTACCATAATAGACTCAAGTGGAACTATAACAAGAAGGTCCACCCACACTAGTTTCAGGTAGGGGACCTTGTGCTGAAAGAAAATTAGAAAGTGGGTACTGATCGTGAAAAGAAAGGCAAGTTTGAAGTAACTGGCAAGGCCCATATGTTGTCACTACATGCTTTGGTTTTGGGGCATATCAACTCTCCACTCCTGAAGGAGAACCATTGAATGATCCTATCAACATCATTCATCTTAGGCGCTTCTATGCCTAACGACTGGTTGTTCATTCCAGTCATCTGAGAAAATCCATAAAAAGTATAAAAAGTCATGAAGAAAGCACAAAAACAATGAAAAATAGTCCTAAAAAAATACTAAAAAGAAGAAAAATGAAGCTGAAGAAATGGTTGTGCTAGTGAAAACCTAGTAAACAGGCACTTGGGAAATATCAAAAAAATAAAATCAAAAAGATCCAAAGAAATCAAAAAGAAAAATAAAGAGAAAAACTTTTGTCCATTGGTAAAAACTTGGCAATCAAGCACCTTGGACAAGTATGGGTGATGAAAACCTAGAAACATGCATCACACATAATGGACCATTCCATTATCTATCAAAATCTCATCTCCCTCCATCACTGGAACCACATCTCCACATTCCCTAGATTCCCTGGGTGTTTGCATATCAAAAGCACCAGTCCACAATGATCTTCCTATCTCATATCCTGAGCTTTTGTACATATAATATTGTATATTTTTGTCCATATGTTGTACTATTCTGAGAGCCCTAAGTGTCAGTCCTATATATTTCTCATGTCTTAAGTTGCTCCTTATCATACACTGGTTCTATAGTTTGCTGGTAGTGCGCATTTGATCAATCAACTTGGTAAGTCCCATCTTTCTAGAAATGAGTCCTGAGGATGTGTCCTTCCTCTCATCAACTTAGATCTAGATTATCATCATCTTTGGGTTCTCGCAGGATGTATCTCTCCTCTTGAACTAATCAATCAGCACATGCACCTATCACATGCATCAAGACAAGTAACATGACCCAATCAAATCTCGGCAGCAACCTTTTGTATGTAATCACTGTAACTAATCACTTGTAATTAAGCCACTCAATTTGATCCTTGTACATTCATGACGCATCCCATCCTCCCGCCATCATGCTAACATCTTGAGTCATTGTCTTGCTAATATTCCCTATCCGATCCTCCATTGTCCACCCATCTGGTTTATCAGTTGATTGTGACACACACCAAAAATAAAAATAAAAAAATTTTGAGACTCAAATGCCATAGCTTGTTCAACCTCAAACAACTCATCGTCTGAGCTCTTTAGTCGCACTTTGCATTCCTTCACTATGAATTCTTTTGGGGATTTAAATCAAGGAAATTAATGTAGAGAACAACCAAAAGAAAATCCAAGAACAAGAGAATGATGATCTGCCGCTCATAGTATCATAAGTTAGATTCACTTTAAGATCATTTAAGGCATCTTGCATTGTTAGATTCATTTTAAGATCATTTAAGACATCTTGCATTGTTAGATTCATTTTAAGATCATTTAAGGCATCTTGCATTGTTAGATTCATTTTAAGATAATTTAAGGCATCTTGCATTCATTTTAGGTGCATTGTTAATTCATCTTATATTATTAATTCATTTTAGAGTCATGTTAGCTTGCATTGTTAAGTTCATTTTAGGTTCATTATATTATCTTGCATTGTTAGATTCATTTTAAAGATCATTTAAACCATCTTGCATTTTTAGATTCATTTTAGGTCTATTTCATTATGTTGCATTGTTAATCCATTTCAAGCTCATTATCTTGCATTATTAATCCATCTTGCATTGTTAGATTCATTTTAGGTCCATTTCATTATCTTGCATTATTAATCCATCTTGCATTGTTAGATTCATTTTAGGTCCATTTCATTATCTTGCATTGTTAATCCATTTCAGGTTCATTATCTTGCATTATTAATCTATCTTGCATGGTTAGATTCATTTTAGATCCATTTCATTATCTTGCATTGTTAATACATTTTAGGTTCATCTTGCATTCATCCATTTTTATCATCTCACACATTTACAACATTTTGCATAATTAATTCATTGTTAAAACATCATTCATCTATGCATATTCATAAAACATCAGCATATATATTGCATACATAATAAAAGCACGTCATATCATGCATCCACACATGTCAGTACATCACATACATATAAGCATCATCCATCCTGCATAGGTCATACATCATATATACATAATCAAGTCATCCATATACATCACATCCTGCAAGAATCAAGTATCAGTAATCATATAGTATGCATCAACACATCATATAAATCATACATCATAAGAATCAATAAGAGTCCTCATCATATATATATATCAATGTCTGTCAATAAAATACATCACGTGCACCTCAGTGCCAATAGACATGTATAAATCTTAAAAATACCAAACTGCGTGTCATATAATCCTTTGACTAATCATACTGGTGGCTGTGATGGCTCACCTCCCTGTCCTGGTGGTGGACATGGTGGCATCCCCACTAATCCATGTGAGGTGGAAGTTCGCACTATGCTCTGAGAATGAGATCTCTCTGAGTAGTCCCATATTTGTCCCTCGGGAACAAGCTGATGATAGAGTGCTCTGTAGTGGGATGCCTCCCTCCCTGCCCTGTTTGCATCCCTATGGGCTATGAACACCTTTGTTACCACCTATTCTACCCCACCTACCATTGTGGCCTATCAGGCGATGTCTTTCTTAGCCCTGTATGTCTTTGCCCATCGTAGTGCTACATCCCTCTCTAAGGTCAATGCAGAAATCTACTCTGTTGCCTGCTCCATCTGTAAAGACAATGTATCTAATTGGCCTATGAGGGTATCTATCTCATCACGCAGGTCTCCAGCATCCTATGTAAGGTCCACCATCGCGAGCTCGCCTAAGTCCACCCTGCCCTGAAGAGTGTCTAGTGAAGCCACTGCCCTATTCACCTATACTGTCTCAACAGTCAGTAATCCCTGTATCCGGGCTATCTTTGCATGTAAGCTAGCATTAGATACCACTGCCATGACCAGTAAACCTTGTAGTTGGGTGCACTTAGTCTAAATGATGTCTCACTCTTTGATGACAGTATCATGTGTCTCCTGTACAATGTACCCTACGGGTGGTCCCTATGGCCCCTACACCTATGGTGGCACTGGTGGTGCCTGTGCCTGATCCTGTACCTACACCTATGGTGGCACTGGTAGTGCCTATGTCTAGTCCTATCCTTGTACCTGTGGGGGCCCCTGTGGTCCCTAATCCTATACATGAGCCCCTGTACAAGGTCTCACTCGTCTTTGCAGCCTCCTCTGACCAGTTGGTGAGGTCTCTGGGGCATCCTCGATGTCAGTACCATCATCCACATCTAGATCCCCTATCAGCTACTCATGAGTAGCCACCTGCGCCAGGTTGGTCATTCTGACCAGTGTATGTGTAGCCCACCATGCTGCATACTCTAGGGTCATCCCCGCATCAGTAAAATCTGGTCACACCACAAAATCCAACCATGGCATATCCGTCTAGGATGCCCTCACTGTGAGAGCATCTATGTATCTCCCCCAAGTCCCTACCTCCCTACTGACATGAGGATGTAAAGCATCCTTTGCCACCACTCCCTGTTGCAACCCAAACTACCTCATGAACCTAGACGGTCTATATCTCCCTATCTAGTGGATAGTCCTACCCAAAAGAAAGAAATCAGTCTGAATGTAAGAGAGGTATAAAAATTCCTCAAATCCATCCTCCACCCCTACTGCCTAGTCTATCGCCCCCCATGGCTCACACAACCTGTATGGGGTCCAGCAGAAAACCTATACCTTGTCAAGCAGTCATCTCCAGTATCCCATCTGCCTGACAGAGGTGTATTTGAGAGGGAACCTATAATTTTAGGTGTAAGACTCCCTAGGCTGGTGTGACTCCCTCACCCTCATGGGTTAGAACACTGCAATATGCTCCCAGGCCCACACTAACAGAAACATAACCCTTGTCCCCATGTTGTGTGCCTCGTGGTACATAGCCATGTGCAAGTCATGCTATAGCTATCCAAGGACAACATACACCCAATAGTAAGAGGTCCCCTCCTCTACCATCTAAGCTAACGCCCATGACCACCCATCCCAAACCCATGTCCTGCTAGGTCTGCTAGCATGCGTCCACCAATCGATCCTGCAATATAGAGGGCTATCCACCTCAATATCCTATCCACTGTTGGCTACCATGGCATCTAGGTCCGATATGTCAGGATCCACCTCATCGGCCACCTGAATGTGATCTCCATGTAGTGGTCGCTATCCTCCAACCTATATCTAGGGATCGCCCCTCAGATAGGTATCTTTAGAATGTGCCACACGTCCTCCAAGGTGATCGTTGCCTCTCCAATAGGCAAGTGAAATGGGATCATGTCACTATGCCACTGCTTGATCAAGGTGGTCATCATACCATTGTGTGCCTATAGCCTAGGCCAATGGGGTACATAGTCTAATCCTACCATAGCTAATAATCCTCAGTTGTCCTCTGTCAGTTGAGACTCTAGCTCCATAGTGTTAGAATAGTCCCAAAGGATAACTGAGAGGGGGGGTGAATCAATTATCATTTACTTAAGTCCTTTTTTACTTCTTCAACTTTAGTATACAACAAAGTAAATGCATAATCAGATAACATAGTACTCAACACACAATTTGATTACAGGGAAACCAAATGGTAAAAACCCCAGTGGGAATTGGCACCCACAATAAACTATACTTGTTTGTAGTAATCCCTATTAGAAGATATTTAAACCCTATTAGGAGTTGTACAATACAATGCAATAAGTATAGTGACCTGGTTAAGGGTCGGACCCTGTTAGGATTCTTTTACAAATAATCCTGTTAGGGGTGGTGGACTCACTGTCCAAAAGCTCACTGCTTGATGGTGAAGGCTACAACCTTCAGTATAATAGATATGCACTATATCTGATGATGAACTATAGAGTAGACCTACTATCTTGATCAGTTCTAGTGTATTATAATCTTTCACTTCTTCTTCACATAGATCCTTGATGAATGAACCAACTCTAATAATCTGCTATATACATCTTTCTTCACATTTCGTATCATTCACACTTAGCGTATCAAAATTGAACTACTATAAGTATCTTCTCCACATTAGAAGGTCATGTTGGCTCTTAGAAACACTTCATCAATATCTTAGTCAGCTTAACTAAGCACACAAAAAATATTAAGTCCGCGCAAGTCAATGCTAAACAGACGCGACACTTCACTGAGTCGGCCTCACCAAATTAATCATAACTTTGCAATCATCTTGAAACACATTTGGCGCCTTTTTATTTATATCATCAACTCATAATTAATCATGAATATACACACGCATATCCTAAAGATAGGCACAACTCATGAAACACATTATATACGTCGGCCCTAAGCTGTTATACTCCCAAAACTGTAACTGCTAATAACAGAATTGCATAACTTTACTAATACATCATATCTAGGTCTGCATGTATGAACATAACATAATAAACATGTCAAAAACATGTATCTATCCATGCATGTCTTCATGTCATCATTCACATAAGCTCATGCAGAATTACTACTGTGTATTATATGTTGTCATCAATGACAAACATACAAATAATCAACTCTCAGAATCAAATCTCCAACAATCTCCCCCTTTGACATTGATGGCAACATATGATATCAAAAACATCCTCTGTTCGTGGTGTCCTCCTTCTTTTACAATCTTCTCAATATCCTCATCAAAGATTTCTCTAAACTGTTGTAGTTTCTCTGTCTGTGTTTTTGTTCCATCTATATACTCCCCCAGAGTATATGCTCCTCTTTACTATATACTCCTCCTTGACATAAATGGAAAAGGGTGCCATAGTCCTTTAGGCACAGGTAATACTCTAGAAGTAGAGTAGTCAACCATTCATCAGTCACTTAATGACTGATGTCTTTGCTGCTTCTTCTAAACAGACTTAGGAGAGGGAATTACTCCCAACTTCTCTATAAGATACTCAAAAGTATCCTTTGATAAGGGATTTGTGAAAATATCTGCTAGTTGTTCTTTGGTGTTCACATATTCAAATTTAACTTCTTTGTCTACAAATTTTTCTCTTAAGAAATGGTACTTGATCTCTATGTGTTTTGTCTTTGCATGCATGACAGGGTTCTTAGACATGTTGATAGTGCTAGTATTATCACAATGAATAACAATAGGATAATCAACCTGAATGCCAAAGCCTTTAACCATCTACTTGATCCAAACCATAGTTGAACAATTCAGTGCTGCTGCAACATATTTAGCTTCTGCTCTTGACTGAGAAATACAGTTTTGCTTCTTTCTTATCCAAGAAACCAACCTGTCTCCAAGGAATACTGATCCTCCTGAAGTTCTCTTTCTGTCATCAATACAACCTGCCCAATTTGCATCTATGTATACATGAAGCTTTACATTATCTAATTTAGGATACCATAAACCATAGTCTATAGTTCCCTTTAGATATATGAATATCCTTTTGACTTCCATTAGGTGACTCTACTTGGGTTCAGCTACAAATCTTCCAACAATGCCAACTGCATTAGATATGTCAGGTCTAGATTGAGTTAGATAAATGAGTTTACCAATCATAGATTTGTACAATGTCTTATCAACTACTATGGAGTCATCATATTTTGAAATCTTGCTACCTATTATCATGGGAGTGCATACTGGCTTACAATCATCCATCTGAAAGGTCTTTAGTATTTCCTTCACATATTTAGACTAATTAATGAATATACCTTTATCTGTTTGCTTTACATTTAATCCCAAAAAGTATTTTATAAGACCAATCATACTCATTTCAAATTCATTCTACATTTCTTTTGTAAATGCTTTACTGAGCTTATCATTACCCCCAAAGATAATGTCATCAACAAATATAACAACTAACAATAATCCATCAAGTGTTTCTCTTGTGAATAGGTTATAATCTACCACTCCTTTCTTGAATCCAATCTTGGTAAGATAACCATCAAGTCTCTCATACCAAGCTCTTGGAGCCTGTTTAAGACCATAGAGTGCCTTCTTCAATTTGCATACCATGTTTGATTCATCTAAAAGATTAAATCCTTCAGGCTGTTCAATGTAGACTTCTTCATTCAAATCACCATTCAGAAAAGATGGTTTTACATCCATTTGATATACTTTAAAGTCTTTGACTGTTGCATATGCCAAGAACAACTTTATGGCTTCTAGTCTACTCACAGGGGAAATGTATCAGTTTAGTCTATTCCTTCTCTCTGCGCATATCCCTTACATACCAATCTTGCTTTGTTTCTAACTACTGTACCATCTTCATTCATCTTGTTTCTGAATACCCACTTTGTTCCAATCACATTTTTGTCACTGCGTCTGGGGACCAATTACCATGTGTCATTTCTGATTATCTGATCTAATTATTCTTTCATTGCATTCTTCCAATTAGATGCATTATAGGCATCTTCAACACTTAAGGGTTTAATCTGTGAAAGTAAACATACCTCTTCATCCATTGCTAGACCTTTTGCTTTAGATCTGGTCAAAACACTGCTTCTCTAATCTCCAATGATGTCATCTTTAGAATGGTATCTAGATGTGAATTTTGGAACCTTAGGTGTGTCTTTTTCTTCTATAGTCTATGATTCTTCTCTGCTTGATTCAAGGTCATTGCATGAGACATCAATGCAATCAAACATTTCTTCAATAACATTATCTTTGCTACTAGATCTGGATTCATCCTCAATCATAGGTGCATATTCATAGTGTCTTTCTTGAACCATAAACTTTTCATCAATATTAACATGTGTGCTTTCAATTATCTTCTTTAATCTCAAATTGAAACATCTATATGCTTTGCTTTTAGTAGAATAACCAAGGAAAATACCTTCATCACTTCTAGCATCAAACTTACCAACACCATCATCTCTCTTGATGTAGCACTAGCTGCCAAAGATTCTAAAGTATTTTTCTGTAGGTATATTGCCAAACCAAAGTTCATAGGATTTCTTTTCTATGCCTGGCCTTAAATGGGTTCTATTGATAGTATATACTACTGTGTTCACTGCATCTCTCCAATAGGTGTGCACAACTTTTCCTTCAATCATCATAGTGCGTGTTGTATCAAGTATGATCCTATTCCTCCTTTCTGCAATCCCATTCTCCTGAGGGGTTCTAGGTGCACTGAATTGTCTTTTAATACCATGCTCTTCACAATAGTCATAAAACTAATCAGAGGCAAACTCTCCTCCTCTATCTGATCTTAGACATTTCAGTTTCAATCCTGATTCATTCTCAACTTTAGCTTTGAATATTTTGAACTTCTCAAAGGCTTCAGACTTCTCCTTTAAGAACACAACCCACATCATCCTAGAAAAATCATCAACAAAAAAAATGAAATACCTTTCTCCGT
>MU224323.1:1737611-1763425 GCA_018584345.1 Thuja plicata | reverse complement strand
AAAGTAGTTAACAACTTATCCATTATATCTTCTTCTAATATTTCACCACCATTGTTCCTGATTCTGGATACTGCTTCATTTATCCTTTGATTGTAAGCTCTAATGTTCTCTTCAGGTAACATCTCAAAACTATTGTATTTCTTCTTCCATGTCTTCCTGCGTGCATTCTTTGCTTGAACATCTCCTTCAAACATGTCTTCTAATACTTCCATATGGTATATGCTCTATCAATCTTCTTGATTTTAGAAAATGCATTGTTAGATAAGGTGTTGATTAGGGCTTCTTTGGAAATTGCATTATTGGTAAATGTTTTCTTTTGTCTATTAGTAGCATCATCCTTTGCAAGGTCTTTCAGAGATGGAATTACAACCTCTTGTGTGGCAGTTTCAAAGATCTCAAAGACAATACACTATAGATGTGTTATCATTTTGTTTATCCAATCCAAATAATTCTCTCCATCGAACTTAGGGCTTTCTTTTTTGAAGTAAGACATCTGATATACCTTAAGCTGTTAGGCTTCTTCTCCAAGGCACTTGGATTTGATACCAATTGTTAGAATAGTCCCAAAGGATAACTGAGAGGGGGGGATGAGTCAGTTATCAGTTACTTAAGTCCTTTTTTACTTAACTCCTTTTTTACTTCTTCAACTTTAGTATACAACAAAGTGAATGCATAATCAGATAACACAGTACTCAACACACAATTTGATTACGGGGAAACCAAATGGTAAAAACCCCGGTGGGAATTGGCACCCATAATAAACTATACTTGTTTGTATTAATCCCTGTTAGAAGATATTTCAACCCTATTAGGAGTTGTAAAATACAATGCAATAAGTATAGTGACCTGGTTAAGGGTCAGACCCTGTTAGGAGTCTTTTACAAATAACCCTATTAGGGGTGGTGGACTCACTATCCAAAAGCTCACTTCTTGATGGTGAAGGCTACAACCTTTAGTATAATAGATATGTACTATATCTAATGATGAACTATAGAGTAGACCTATTGTATTGATTATTTACAGTGTATTACAATCGTTCACTTCTTCTTCACATAGATCCTTGATGAATGAACCAACTTTGATAATCTGCTTTGTACATCTTTCTTCACATTTCATATCATTCACACTTAGTGTATCATAATTGAACTACTATAAGTATCTTCTCCAAATTAGAAGGTCATGTCAGCTCTTAGAAACACTTCATCAATATCTTAGTTGGCTTAACTAAGCATGCAAACAATATTAAGTTTGCGCAAGTCAATGCTGAACAGACGTGACACTTCACTGAGTCAGCCTCACCAAATTAAATGTAACTTTGCAATCATCTTGAAACACGTTTGGTGCCTTTGGATTTATATCATCAACTCATAATTAATCATGAATATACACACACATATCTTGAAGATAGGCACAACTCATGAAACACATTATATATGTCGACCCTAAACCGTTATACTCCCAGAACTATAACTGCTAATAATATAATTGCATAACTTTACTGAAACATCATATCTGGGTCTGCGTATATGAACATAACATAATAAACATGTCAAAAACATGTATCTATCCATGCAAGCCTTCATGTCATCATTCACATAAGTTCATATAGAATTACTACTGTGTATTATATGTTGTCATCAATGACAAACATACAAATAATCAACTCTTAGAATCAAATCTCCAACACATAGTAGGAGGCCAATGCTCTCATGATCCCAAAGGTGGGAATTGCTCCTGCAAGAATTCTAGAATCCACCATGTTAGTCACCTATTCTTCTATTCCTAGCCTAACCCTTCCCAGAATGGGTCATCTTGCCCCTAGGTCTTATGCCGACCCAAACCCTGACCCCCGCCAGGTCCCTCTGTTTCCTTCCTTCTTGGCATTTGCCCTTTTAGGCGCAAACGCCAGTTCAGCTAGAAATGCTGGTTCATGCACCGGTGTCTCTGCCTATTTATCCACAGACCAGCGTCTTCGAAGACACAAGTCTAGGTCTGGCATCTTTGAAGACACCGGTCCAGCACCGGCGGCTTTGGAGACGCTAATCCAGGGATTGGCATTTGTGAAGACATCAATCCAGGGATCAGCGTCCTCACAGACACCAGTTCAAGAACTGGCATCTCTGGTCTGAAACCTATTTACCCTCATTTATGACTACCTACCCCCCCAAAGCAATAAATGATTTAATGACAATTAATGCAAGGTCTAGAATAGTCCACTCACCAGTACCGGTCACTCAACGGGCCTCCTATGTGTCCTAACACACTCTCCAAGCTGTCCCTTCATCCTCTCATCAACCATTGTTTCACTTAGAGCTTAGATTTGCACTATTCACTATTCACAAATGACCTTCTTCCCCCCCCAGCCCTCTTATAGCCCCCATTTTTGCCAAAAAAAATTTCCCCACCCGTCTTCGCCCACCCCTGTATATTTTTGTATATATTGTCCTGTTGTATAGCTAAAATATGCCTAAAATCTCAAAAACATCTTAAAATTGTGAAAAATCCCAAAAAATCTAAAAATTCCAAAAACATCAAATATTCTCAAAAATCTTGCAATAAATGCTTCCTTCTTTTCGCATTGTTCCAAATTTTCATTTTCAGCCACATTTCGACTCCTAGACCTGCAATCATGTTTTTCACCAAATCAATTTTGTGACCAACTGTCCTTGCTCCCCATCCTATTCATAGGTGTTCCCAATGAATCCCTTTTATCAAATCACATCAAATCCAAACTTTGCTCGTCAGGATGCATCCTTCTGACATCGGCTTATCAAATCCTTCATCACATCAATCCTGTTCATGGCAAGAACTTTGGACTGAATGATTGCTTGGTCATGAGGCCTTCTTTATTGATTTTATCATTTTGTGTCAGTTCAAACCTACTCACCACTACCTCGATCTTCTATATCTTGGTGTATTGTGACTGGTCACTACTGATACATGCATCTTTTGTAGTGTGCTTTTGTTTGAGTGTCTAGTCCATGCAAAGGAATATTGTCATCTATGTTTTCTAACACCTAATACATACCTCCTCTTGCAATATCAAAATTGGATGTGCTCTCCATATTTTTCACACAAATGGATCCCAATGCTCATTTAGCTGCATTTAATCTCATTTTCATTCTTAGCTGCATTCTTAATTGCATTTCTGAAGACTTCTATTTATTCCCTCCTTCCTTTCCTCTCTCTTGTTGCGTCCTTTTTTAAGAAAAACCCACAACATTGTCTTCGTTGTGTTCTTTTCTCAAGGGGGCACAACCCTATACCGTCGTTGCTTCAGCATGACTCCTAGAAACCCTCTTCCTCTGGGGCAACTCATTTTCTTGTCTTTGATGAAACGTCACTTGCGATGCCACGTCAAAGAGGGAAAAAATGTAGATGTCCAAAAATATTAATATTATTATTAATATTATTTTTCCTATTATTCCCCTAACTATTTAATTCAATCAACTAAATAGTTTCATTTATCAATAGTTTAAATACTATTCTAAATGTATTTTATTTAAAAACATTTGCCTCCATAAAATCCCCTTTTAATAAATTTATATTTATTAAAATCCTCCATATTCCTAATTCTTCTAAAACATGATTTATTCAAATTCAATTTGGATTATAATCTAAACCCCAGCTAGGAGCCTATTAATCCTACCCTAAAGCCTACCCTATTCCTACCCTACTTCCATCACCTCATTTCCTAAGTATGCTTCCACACCTAACTATCCTTCTAACCATGTTTAATGGGTGATTCCTAACCTTTTTAAGGCTAATGGAATGCTCACCCACATGGGGAATATCTCTCCAAAATGGGCACCCATTCCTCTTTAATTCTCTCTTACAACTTTGTCTCCTCCTTTGAAATATCGAGCTACCTAATATTAATGCCAATTTTGACTCAAAATTGGCCATCTTTTCAAAGCCATGTGTCTCCTATGTGGCTCTTATGTGGATGCCACATAGGTGCCACTTCATCCAAGCCACTTCCTCTCTCCAAAAACTCTATAAATAGAGGCCTTCTCCTCTCATATTTTCATCTCTCAAATTTTCATTGTTATCATGCTAGAATTGTCTTAGAATTTTATAGTTGTTTTTATGCTAATGTTCTTAGATGCTATTTTCATGCTTTCCATGCTTAAATCATCATACAAATCACATGCTAGGTTCTAATTGGTGAATGAATCTTATTTTCTACATTAGCATATGTATATCATCTTCATTTCCATAGCTTAGATTATCATCTTGGAAGAAGATTTGAGACTAGTTCCTCATACTAGCTCTTGAATCTTTCTTCTTGTTCTCATAATCTTGTATTTTTGCATTTGGGATCCATAGTAAATGTGTGTTTGAGAGAGCACACCCACATATAATCAAAATAAGAAAATAAAAATGAGTAGAATAGGGTGCATTTGTTTACTCATTTTTAGCTTAATCTGATGTTATTTGGTGTCCTTGTTGTTTTCTTGATCTCTTGCATGCTTTCTTGATATGAATTATGTGCTAACCCGCTAACGTTTGCATGTTTGAGCTTGCTCTCAAAAGTTTGAAGGATTCCTCATACACAGTATTGTAGTGAATGGTATAAGGATATTGTTAGATATCTACAAAAGATGATACTACCGCCTGACATGGATGAAAACTAAAGAAGAATAGTCAAGTTGCATGTTGTAAAGTATGCTATAATTCAAGGTCAATAATAGTGGAGGAGAAATGAAGGAGTATTTCTCAAATATGTAGATTTTGAAAAATCTAAAAGTTTGTTGGAGTAGATGCATAATGGTGCATGTGGACGCAATTACATGGCTAAGACTACTACACATAAGATTATAAGATCTGGATTTTGTTGGCCAGCTATTTTCAAGGATGCCCACAACTATGTTAAGAAATGTGATGCTTGCCAAAGATTTGTAGGTTAGGTTAAATTCAGTCAGAATTTTCCTTTGAAGCTTGTTAAAGTTGAGGAACCTTTTCAAAAATGGGGAGTGGATTTCATTGGAGAGATCCCAAACAAGTCTAGTGGGGGTCATTCATGGATCTTAGTAGCAACTAATTACTTTATCAAGTTGGTTGAGACAATCCCCACTAAAAGAGCTACTAGTAAGGTTGTGACTGATTTCATGTTGCAAAATATCTTAACTAGATTTGGTTTTCCAAATACTATTGTGTTAGAAAATGCAATGTGTTTCAGATCAGAGGAATTTAATTCTTTCTACCTGCAATATGGGATCCAAATTTCCTAATCATCCCCATATCATACAGAAGGGAATGGTTAGGCTAAATCAAGTAATAAGAGTCTAATTAAAATTATGAAAAGAGTGCTGGATAAGAATAAGAAGGCCTGAGACTCAAATTTGCAACATGAACTATGGGCTGATAGAGTGATAGTGAAGAAGGCCATTTGTTGTGCACCTTTTGATTTGGTATATCATATTCATGCTAGGTTACCCCAAAACAACTTATTGCAAATGTAAAAATTTCTCCAAGAATATGATGATGACTTAGATAATGAAATGAGAATCAGAGTGGATGATTTGATAGAGCTAGATGAATTAAGGAGGGATGCACATGATAGAAATGTTAAGTTATAGTTACAATGTAAGAACTTGTTTGATAAGAGAACCATTGTTAGAGGTTTTAAAGCTCATGATTTGGTCCTGATGTGGAATGTCAAACTTGAAGAAAAAGGAAAGCATGGTAAGTTTGATCCTATCTAGCTTGGACCATACATTATTGATAGAAAATGGGGTTCTAACTCTTACATTATCAAATATTTGGCCAGAAATATTCTGGAACTGCCAGTTCATGGACAGTTTGTGAAGTTATACTTCTCTTGAAGTCTCAAATCCATGAATAATAGATTGTAATTAGGTTTTGTGTAGTTTTGGAGGTACATTTTAGGTTATTTTCTTTCTAGTTGTTGGTATACTTATCTCATATTTTTTGAATTCTTGTCATGCGTGCAAGAGGCATACATCCCCCAGACAAAGCTATTGTTAGCACTTGCAATTTTTTGCTTCGTTAAATGTAACAGTCAACTTTCTTTGATGGTGGAATGTTTTGATGGATTGGAAATCTTGATATAGTGTTGGATCCGTGTAGTAGGAGTAGATATAATACTTTTCCATTCGGTGATCAAGTTGTTTTGAGTTGATTAGTTAGACTTAGTAAATTGTTTAGGAATTAGTGTAGTTGTTGGTACAGTCTAGGTGATTTTTAGTTTCATGGCTCCCCCATAGAATCCAACAGTGGAAATATTCAAAGGATGGATGGATATGGTAGAGGAGTCTTTGTAAAGTGTACATACTCAAGTAGGAGGTCTGGAGAACCATTTATCTAATTTTAAAGCCATGCCCTAGGCGAGCAATGATTGTCCAGTTAGGTGCATGGCAGAGATAAGTTTGAATGCAAAAGCAAGGGTGTGTGTGAGAGATATAAACCAAGTGTTTTTTTTGAAGCTTTAGGGTCCTATAGATCCCCAGTTGTGATATAATGTCTTTGCCAATCCATTTGGATGGGTTTATAAGTAGAAATCAGTAGACTGCTTGGGAAGAGCCAAACTAGCCCTATTTTCCCTACATTTTAGGACATTGGTGTATGGATGACTTGGGAACCCAAGAAATTGAAAATATTTTTGGTCTTCAAAAAGGGTATTAGGATCCTAGGTTTTTTTTTTGGGTTACTTATGAGTTATTGGAAAGAATCTAGAAAAACCCTCTGGATAGGGCTAATTGGACAAATAGGCCTAATAGGACCAAACAGAGTGTTAATTTGGAACTTGACTAATTAGGGATTGAAGACCCATTCCAATGGAGTTGGAAGGATGAAAAAGGAGTTTTTTAATGGTGAATATGACCCTTGTAGCATTAGTGAAGTTGGTATGAAGGATTTGTGCCTAGAATCCTTCAATATAGAGAGAAGCATTAAGACAAAACTATAGATAGTTGTCCTTCAAGGTTAAACACGAGAAGACTAAATCTTGGAGTGGAGTTAGGATATTCTTAGGCTTGGATACATGAGACTATTCAGGTCATAGGAGAGAGATTGGGATCCTAAGAATATTGGGACTAGTGGAGTCCTTAGCAAAATTGTGTGAGCTCACCTTCGAGCACTTCCATCTGATTGGTATCATAGCTTGTTTGATTAGGCTTGTGGTTAATGTTCCAATGAGAAGAGTTAGTAGGAGAGTCTAAAATGGTAACTAATGCAAAGTTGGATAAGAAGGTAGATGAGAAAGAAGTGGAGAATAGGATGCTCAGAGATAGATTGGCACAACTAGAGAAAAAGGTAGATGAAGTTGATGTGAAAGCACAAGAAGTAAAGGATAAGGTTGAAGGGAAAGGAAAGGAGATTTCCATAAATTATGAAGTACCTGAAGCTAACCCTATCCTTAATGAGGAACCATTCTTGAAATAATTAAAGGCTATGATTGGTAAATCACTAGAAGAAGTTCCTATCTTTACTGGAAAGATGGAACTAGAGATAGTCCTAGATTGGATAGAAGGACTAGAAAATCACTTTGAGTTTGATGGCATCACTAAGACTCGAAAGGTGAAATTTGCTAAATCCAGACTAAGAGGTTTTGCACTCACTTGCTGGAAATTCATCCAATATGAGACACATAAGGGAGGAAAGAATCCAATTTCCACATGGAGAGCTATGGTTGCAAAAATAAGAGATGCTTATATCCTTGAGGATTATGAAATCCAACTACATAAATGAAGACAAAGTTTAAGATAGAAGGAACTAGATGTAAACTCATATATATAAGAATTTTAGAGGCTTTGCATGAGGTCTAGAGTTCCAAAAGATGAGAAAGTGAAGGTAGAAAGATACCTTAATGGTCTTAAATGGACCATACAAGATGAGACAAGTCTCTTGAATCTAGAGACCATTCAGAAGTGCCACCAAATTTCTATCAAGGTTGAAGAGAATCTCAGAAAGAAACAAGACTCTAGCACTACCAAAGGAAGAGGTAGAGGAAGAAACAATAGAGGAAAGGGAGGTGGATATGGTGGAAGAAGTTCTAAACCAAAAATTAAAGGAGAGACCAAGCTTACTGAAAATCAAAAGGGAAGCTCGAACATGAGTAACTCAAATAGAGGAAGGAACTCTAACAATAGAGGAAGAGGTAGTAGTCAAGGTAGAGGTAACTACTTTGCCAACATGAAATGTTACCATTGCAACCAGATTGGACATCCGGCATATAGGTGTCCAGAGAAAGGCACTACTTCCCAAGGAAGTGATAATAAAAGGGTAAATTATGTTCAAGAAGACACTAGTGTTGGAGGTAAACATCCTGAAGTACCCTTAGAGTCAGAAGAATGTGAAAATCTAATGATCAGAAGAACTCTGATTAAGGAGCTAGTGAAAGAAGAGCCTAATCAAAGGAGATCACTATTTAGAGTGAAATGCAAGATGATGGGAAACTTTTGTAGAGTCATTATAGACCCAGGTTCTACTGACAACATAGTGTTAGAGGAGGCAATTAGTAAGTAGAAAATGAAAAGGATACCCCACACTAATTCTTATAAAGTTACTTGGTTAAACAAACGACAACATGTCCTTGTCAATGAACAAGCTTGGGTGGAGTTTTCAATTGGGAGGTATAAGGAAAAAGTATTATGTAATGTGTTTCCTTTGGATGCATGTCACCTAATTCTAGGTATACCATGGAAATTGACCGACGGGCCATGCATGATGGAGCAAAGAATTCATATTCTTTCAAGAAGGACAATGTGACATTGAAAATACAGTCACTATTGGATGATGGAGAAATGAAATTATCTGGCCCCAATGTTCTCATGGTTAGTGAGTAAGATTTCTTAGAAGCCTTAGAAGAAGGAGAGGGAGTTTTATTTTCACTTGTGTTGAAACTAAAATAAGAAGTTGCAGACAAGACTATCAAGAAGACAAAATTGCCAAAGGAAGTGCAGGAGATGTTGCAGGAGTATGAAGGAATTTTTAGTGACGGAAAAATCAACCCTAACCTCTAAGAGGACTGGAAGCCACAAAATATAGTTCATTCTAGGAGATACCCTTCCCAATAAGGAAGCTTATAAAATGAATCCTTGACAAAATGAGGAAATAGGTAGACAGATCCAAGAACTCCTAATCCAAGGTCTTATTAGGAAAAGTATTATCCCTTGTGTTGTACCCACTATCTTAGCCCCTAAAAGGGGATGGAATTGGAGACTATGTAATGACTCTAGAGAAATAAATAGAATAACCATTAGGTATAGGTTCCCTATCCGTAGGATAGAAAACCTAATGGACTGTCTAGGTGAAGCCAATTTTTTCATAAAGATTGACTTGAAGAGTGGATACCATCAAATCAGATTCAATGAGGGAGATGAATGGAAAACAACATTCAAGACCACATAAGGACTATATGAGTGGCTTGTAATGCCATTTGGGTTATCCAATGCCCCATCCATAGTCATGAGTTAAGTTATTAAGAACTACATAGGAAAATTTTTGGTAGTATACTTGGATGATATACTCATCTATAGAAAGAAAAGAGAACACCTCAGACATCTAAAAATAGTTTTCAAAAAGCTACATTAAGAGAAGTTGATGATCAACTTAGAGAAATGTGAATTCATGAAATAAGAGCTAGTGTACCTTGGGTTTGTACTATCTTAAGTCAATCTAAAGATGGATCCTAGAAAGGTGGAAGCCATTATCAACTAGCCTACCCCAAGGACAGCAACTGAGGTAAGAATTTTTCATGGCTTAGCACAGTAATATAGGAAGTTTATAAAGCAATTTAGTACAATTTGTGCTCCTATGCTTGATACTATCAGAGGTGGGATGAAAAACAAGTTTGTATGGAATGAAAAAGCTAACCATGGGTTTGAGTTGTTAAAAAATAATATTTCTACTCAACCAATATTGATTTTTCCAAGCTTTAAGAAGCTATTCACAGTGGAATGTGATGCTAGCAATGTAGCTATTGGTGATATCTTGAGTCAAGAGGGAAGACCAGTGGAATTTCACTCTAAAAAACTAAGTTAAGCCAAGAAGTTCTCTTCTTATGACTTAGAGATGTATGCTCTATTCCAAGCTTTGAGGAAGTGGAGGCACTACTTTCTTCCAAAGGATTTTGTATTCTTTTCAGACAACCAAGCACTGAGCTTCTTGAATTCACAAGATAAGCTCAGTCACAAGCATATGAAGTGGGTAGAATACCTACAAACATACACCTTCAACATTAAGCACAAGAAGGGATTGTAGAATAAGGTAGCACATGCCTTAAGTAGAAGAGTCCTGACAGTACAAGAGATACACTTGCAGAGCATGGGAATTGAGAGCTTCAAAGTTCTATATGCAGAAGATGGAGACTTTGAAAACATCTACAAGGTATGTCAAGAACACAAGAATCATTTTCATAGTGAATTCTCTGAATATATTTTGCATAGTGATCTTTTGTTTAAAGAAAGTCAATTGTGTGTTCCTAGAGGGTCTATAAGAGAAAATTTGATTCAAGAAAAGCACAATGGTGCACTTAGTGGACATTTTGGTGTCAAAAAGACCTAAGAATTAGTTCAGAGATTCAATTTTTGGCCCAAGATGAATTTGGACATTAAGAAGTATGTATAAAGTTGTGTTATCTATCAAAATTCAAAAGGTAAATCTTCTAATGTAGGCCTTTACTAGCCTCTCCCCATTCCAACTAGACCATGGGAATGTTTGAGCATGGATTTTGTGGTGAGATTGCCCAAGACAAAATAAGGAATGGATAGAATTTGTGTTATTGTGGATAGATTCAATAAGATGGCACACTTTGTACCCTGCAAGACAGTCCATGATGCCAGTCAGATAGCTCACCTATTCTTCAAGGAGGTAGTTAGAATACATGGATTACCATTGAGCATAGTATCAGATAGAGATACCAAATTCATGAGTTATTTTTGGAAGACTCTATGGAAAAATCTAGGGACCAGCTTATATTTTGGATCTGCATACCATCCTAAGACTGATGGCCAAATAGAGGTAGTAATTAGGAATCTTGGTAACCTCCTAAGATGTTTAAATAAGGAGTATGGTCATGTTTGGGACCAAATCATTGGGCAAGCAGAGTATGCTTATAATGACACTATGAATAGGACTACTGGTAAGATTCCTTTTGAGATAGTCTATGGAATTCACCCCATAGGACTATTTGAGCTTAGAGATCTAAAGGATGGAGCCAAGGGAAGTGGCTATGCTGAAGACTTTGCACATTCTATGCAAGAGGTCCATGAGACAGTGAGGAAAACATTGACTGAAAATACAGAGAAGATTAAGAGAAAGGTGGATGAGAGAAAGAGGGATGTCCAATTCCAAGTTGGGGATTTGGTGATGGTCCATCTCAACAAGGAAAGGTTGTAGAAAGGAGTGCCACCTAAGCTTCAGATGAGAAGAATTGGTCCATGCACCATATTGGAAAAATATGGCACAAATACATACAAGGTGGAACTTCTAGAGGATGTTGGTCTCTCTCTGGTGTTTAATGTAGTAGACTTAGTATTGTACAAAGGGCCAATACCATATCTAGATCAAACTTTGACTGAGGTCATACAGGAGGTGGGGGATCTCAATTTACCATCTGCACCAATCAAGAAGGAAGAACACATACTGGATTCCAGAGTCTACAAGAAGACAACAAAGAAGGAATACAAAGAATACTTGGTGAAATGTCATGGACAAACTAATGTAGATGCAACCTGGGTCAAGGAGATAGAGTTCAAAAATTTGGACATCAATCCCAACTTGCTCAATCCAAGGGTGGATTGAAGTCTTTTCATTTGGGGAGGATGGTATAGGAGCACATAGGCTCTCCCTAAAGTCTTAGTCCAATTTTGGCTTGTAACTGACTCTAGCCAAATTAGTGACTTTAAATTTTGACCTTATAAGGTCTTGGAATGTGTATGACTAGATTGACTAGTAGCTAGTACTCAATCTAATCTAGTTTAGTTTAGGTTGCTTTCAAAGTTGTTAATCCTTAGTTTAGGCCTAAAGTGGGAAATATGGTCTAAAAATGTTCTATACTTAGGAAAGGTGTGAAAAGTTCCTAAAAAGGTGTCAAAGGTTTTTATTCATTTAATGATGTGGGATATAGGTCATAAAAGTTAGTTTGCATCATTAATGCAAAAGATGCTAAAATGTTGTAATGACAACATTTGCAATTTTGCAAATGTTGCATGCAACATCGATAAATTTTGATTTCCTTCAAAGTAGGGAGGGTAAATGAATTATAGTGGCCTAAAAACATGGAGGAGGCATCTTTAGACACCTTTTGGCTCATTTCTTGAGGTATGGAGAATGCATTGTAAGTTTTTGAAAGTGAATAGAAGAGAGTGTTCTGATTTTCTATAACAGTCGACTTGCTTGGATGGTAGAAGTGTTTTGATGGATTGAAAAGATTTATATAGTGTTGGATCCATGTATTAGGAGTAGATATAATAATTTTCCATTCAGTGATAAAGTTTTTTTGAGTTGATTAGTTAGACTTAGTAAACCGTTTAGAAATTAGTGTAGTTGTTGGTACAATATAGGTGATTTTTAGTTTCATGGCTCCCCCATAGAATCTGACCATGGAAATATTCAAAGGGTGGATAAATATGGTACGGGAGACTCTATATAGTGTAAATACTCAAGTAGGAGGCCTAGAGAACCATTTAGCTAATATTATAGCCATGCCCTAGGTGAGCAATATCTGTCTGGTTAGGTGCATGATAAAGATAAGTTTGAATGCGGAAGCAAGGGTGTGTGTGAGAGATATAAACCAAGTGTTTTTTTTGAATATTTAGGGTCCTATAGATCCCCAGTTATGAGATAAGGTCTTTTCTAATCCATTTGGATGATTTTCTAAGTATAAATCAGTAGATTGCTTGTGAAAAGCCAAAATAGCCCTATTTGCCCTACATTTTAGGACACTAGTGTATGGATGACTTGGGAACCCAAGACCTTGAAAATGTTTTAATTATTTGAAAAGGGTATCAAGATATTAGGTTTATTTTGGGGGTTATTTTTAAGGTTTTGGAAAGAATCCATAAAAATCCTCTGGATAGGGATAATTGGACAAATAGGCCTAATAGGACCAAACATAGAGTTAATTTGGAACTTGACTAATTAGTGATTGAAGACCCATTCCAATGGAGTTGGAAGGATGAAAAAGAAGTGATTTAATGGTGAATATGACCCTTGTAGAATTGGTGAATTTTTTATGAAGGATTTGTGCCTATAATCCTTCAATCTAGAGAGTAGCATTAAGACAAAACTATTGATAGTTGTCCTTCAAGGTTAAACACAAGAAGACTAACTCTTGGAGTGGAGTTAGGATAGTATTAGTCTTGGAGACTTGAGACTATTGGGGTCCTAGGAGAGAGATTGGGATCCTAAGAATATTTGGACTAGTAGAGTCCTTAGAAAGCTTGTGTGAGCACACCTTGGAGCACTTCCATCAATCTGGCAACTTGGCGTAGGCTCTTATTTCTTAATCTCTGAATGATATGGAATATGATATTTTATTTCAAAGTTCAAGAGAAGACCATGGATGTTTTTTTGATCACAGGGTTTGTGCTAGATCTCATGATTTAACTAGAGTCAAGATAGGATTTGCATTTTTGCTTGGTGGCGAGATCTCCAGATGGACTCACGGTTAAGTAAAATGTTCCAAGATTACACGAGGTTCATCGGTCTTGTTAGAGATATGCAACTGGCGCTAGATCTCTCAATGAAATGGTCAAGTCAAATAATATTTAGAGACTTAGCATTGACTTTCAATCATGTTTTAATAATGTTGTTGGTGCTTAGTCTCATAATAAATTGAAGAGTTAGGAGGGGATTTAGCAATCCAGCAACTCAATTTATCTCCCAATCTCTAGATCCAGCTATGGTTCCACCAAGTTTGGTCAATTTTATTTGGAGATTTAGAGATAATCTTATCTCTAAATCTTAGAATGGAAGTGTGGTTAAGTCCAAGATCTTGAGATCTAGTGCAAGCCGTTGATGTAGTGCAAGATCAAGGGTTATCTCCTAATCTTAGAATGAATTGATCAAGTACAAGAAGATTCATAAATTTAGCACTAATCATTGATTGAGATCAAAATCTAGGGTTAGCGGGTGATCTCCAAATATACTCAAGGTTAATTCAAGAATCTGGTGATATAGAGATAAATGGAAATTGACTCCTCAGAGCTAAAGGCTAGTTAAAGGTAAAATCCAAGTGTGAGTTAGATCAGACAGTGGAACCACATAGATCAAGTTATTTACTCATTGAGGCATCGTACCTACTTGACAAGTGGATAGCCTAGTCAGCATAGGTCATAAGACAAAATGATTTCTCAAAGCCAGTAGTAAAATTCCATGTGGAGATCAGTGGGACCAAGGTTGCTGAGTTATAACTAAGATCAAGATCAGTTTGATTGATTTTGATCAAATAGATGGCACAAATCCTTAAATTTAAGATGATCAATAGATAGTGTTTGAGGCATTGCACCTACTTGACATGTGGATAAGTGATGGGGCCCAGTTGTAGCAAATAAAGGATAAAGGATGGATAATTTTGAAAGGATCATCCAGTAGGCGTAAAGCCTTATGATAAATTTTCTTGACATCTAGTCTTTGAAGCATCATGCTTGTGTACCGCATGGAAGATTAGATTGTAGGCCCAGGTAGATTAAATTACATTGACAAATGGGTTTTTAAGATGAAAAATGATTCAATCTCCACCGTTAACAAGGTTTCATGCTAGGGAGATAGCCATTGTAGCCATTTTTCAATTTTCAAACATTCTTTGAGGGTTTCCAGCTGTAGTTGCATCTTTCAGACTTGTCTAGGAGTGGCTAAAGATTTATCTTATCCTTGGATTGATTTTTATGGCACCGTTTGAGTGGTTGGAAAGTTATCTATGGTCATGGTAGCTTTTAATGCTTCATAGTGGTCTTGTATGTTACTGGTCTTCTTTCTATCTTGGGGTTTCTTTTCCCATGCTGTGACTATTGTGCATTTATTTGATTGGTTAATTATTGGGGCTTGATGTATGTGCCTCATATCATTGATTTTTGTGATATTTTGGAGAAAGATCAACCAGAGAAGAAGGACAATATTAATTGTTGACAAGGACTATTTTCAGTAACCCTTTTCTTGGGTTTTCCTTTTCCTATAAGTCCTTTTCTTCTCTCATTGTTAAGGGTTCCATAATTTTTGACCCTAAGTGTTGGCTCAAGACTTTTAGTTCCAGGGATATAACAGATTCATGTTAGAATATATTGAAGATAGATAGAAAGTTCTTGTAATATTTTTCACATTATTGAATGGTGTTTTATTTCAGTCATATTTCTTCATAAATTTGAATCATCTTACTTAATATAAGTATTCCTTAGTTTCAAGTCTCTCCTTGGTTCTCACCTTATGAGTTTCGGATCTTCTGGTTCATTACATAGAAGTTCTTTGTGTGTATGTTATAATCCTTAGTTTAGATCTAGGATCAAATTGAATGTGCTTTGGATATAACATAAATTCATTGGGTGTATCTACAGAAGGATTCTATAAGAAGTGTGTGACCTAAGATACTTATGTTTGTGGCTATGAGTCTTTGCCAATAAGTTATTTTTCTATTATGTGTATTTATATTGAATTGCTACCCAATAGACAAGGCACTGATAAAGAACTAGTATATTTGTTTATTGATATATGTCTGATCTGGTTTGGTTATATTTTGCAAATTTACATCAAAACCATATCCAAGTTCCCAATTATTTCTAGTTTTTGGTTGTATGTCCCAAATAGTAATGGAGAGTCAATGAATGTCTTGTTACTGCTTAACACTCTCTTACTATCATGTGTTGTTTTAATCCATAAGAATAAGGTATTTAAAAGAGTTGAGTTTTGTCTGGATTAGGTGTACCCACATTAGTTTTGCAAAGCCAAAAGTGTAGAGGGGAGTATTGTCCCTATTTTTTGTCTAGTTACCTTGCAGAGCTCTCACACTTGAAACTAACCATTCCTAATATCAATCTCAAGGTATATTGGTTTCTTTTCATAGCGTAATAGTTTTAAACACCAACAGACCCTACGCTCGGTCACAATAAAGGGAAGGTGTCTATGATTCCATTTTCAAGAACTTCAAGGTGTAGACTTTTATACCAACCTTACTCCTAAAAGAAAGCCACTCCAGTTAAATCCAACTGTCCTTCTTTTCAAGATCTATTCTTGTGTGGGATCCCTATTCCTATTTCAGTCATTCTATGACCAACAAATTGTCAAATGGCCCAACCATGGGGAGCTAATGCATGGCCCTTGAACCTAGGAGAAAATTTAAACCCTCTACCCATAAGAGAAAGAGAGGTTTTACCAAAGTTTAGGGGCGATGGAAAAATTTATTTTGGGGGAGCATCTAATTATATTCAATGTAACATGTGGGATTTTATCCATCTAGCACAAAGATGTAGCTTTTAGATTTTTTTTCAAACTCTTATGGATACTAAGTTGGAATGGATTTATCACTTGTCCAAAGGAGCTATCACTAATTGGGATAATATGAAGAATTCCTTTGAACCTAGATTCAAAAGTATAGATCATGACACCACTCGGTTGGTTCAAATATCAAAAACGAAGGAATAAAAGACTAAACCATCATATGATTTGTAGAAAATTTCAATGGAATGGTTTAGAGAATCCCTACCACCAAGAGACCCATGCCTGTGAATCTAAGGGGATTCTTCCTTAGTGCTATTCCACTTGAAATTTAATTCCATTTGAAGAGGGAAAGAGTAGAAAACCTAGACATTGCTCAAGTTATGGAAATAGAATTGGAGGACTATTTAATTATAGTTGGAAAATGGAAAAAGGAAGTTCAATTGTCTAACGCCCAAGCTTCAACATCGACTTCATCTAATCCAGCAATCTAGAGATTGATGAATGATGTTATTTATATTAAGAGACAACTCTTGAAATGAAGTAATTCATACCCTCAACCTTACCAAGATGTCCCTAGAAGGAATCCTAACTAGAGTAGTTATGGTAACAAAGCCTTACAATTTCCCTCATCTAAGCAAAAATTGACAATTGAACCTTCTCGTGTAAAGGGAAATATGTGCATCTTCCACCTTACTGATGATCATGATGGTAGTACTTGTCTAGAGATGGTACAATATATACAACAGAATATTCAAAAGGAGAAGATAGAAGAAGTGACTAATAAAGAACAACTTTAGGACCATGGTGACTCCATAAATTACTACTTGGAGTATGAATCTGATTTAGAGAGAGATGGAAACATTTTAGTCACCTTACAAGATCCTTCTTTCACAGTCTTAACATGTGGGAAATGAGTTTCCAAACTTCACAGGAATACGTCTCCCCCAAAGTGTCACATAATAGTAAAGAACCTCACCTTCAAAATAATCCTAACAAAGTTCAAATCTTAAATACTCCTGAAATTCAAATTTTTAAAAAAATTGAACATGATTCATTGTTTGATATTTTTTATTTCTATAAGTCAACTAGGATTCAAGTTTCTCCTATCAAACATTTGAGAATGAATCCTAAGGAGTTGTATAAGCTTATTGATTATGTTAAAAATGATCATCCTAATGTTTGAAGCATGCATAGTCAATCGAGAAATGATGCTTCTAGAGAAGTAAGCCAATCCTCCTTAGCCTAGATTTCATCCAAAAAAATGTAAGCCAAAGAAGATTCTCCATCAAAACCTACTCTTGTTCCTAACTCTAAACCTGAACCTTTCTATATCTCCTTATTCTTTCATGGACATAAATTGAATAATTTCATTATTGATTATGGAGCTTCAGATAACATTATGCCCTCTGTTGTTGCCAAAGCCCTAGATTTCTTGCTCACTAAAACTTATGGAAAATGTTACTCCATGGATTCTAATAAAGTGTCATTTGTCAACTAGATAAAAAATTCCCAGGTCTCTTTGGCAGCTCACCACATTAATAAGATTATGCTAACTATCCTAGTTATTGACATTCCTACCAGTTATGGTATGTTGTTGAGAAAGACTTTTTACAGGGATCTTGGTGGAGAAATAAAGATGCACTCGAGCCAAGCCACCATTCTAGTGGGAAAATAAAATGTAAATCTACAACCAAAAGGGAAATATAAGTACACGGTGTTTCCATCTAAGGACCCCAAAGCTCAAATTATATACATTGATTGAGAGTTTATAAATTATCAAATACAAGGAGAAAAGGATGTTAAGTTACCTGAACCTAAAGATAATGAGGCGTTATGGACCATGAAGTTTGATGGGAACTGTGTTTTGGTGGGCTAAGGGGTAGGTGTAGTCCTGATATCATCAAAAGGGGATAATTTTTCTTACTCTTTCAAACTAGAGTTCATTAATACAAACAACACTATAAAGTATGAAGCTTTGTTGCTCAGCCTAATTGAAGCTAAGAAGAAAGGGATTAAGATCCTATAGGAAAGAGGAGATGAAAAGATCATTGTTAAAAAAATTCAAGGTCTCTTTACCATTATAACTGAGATATTAAAGCACTATATAAACTGAGTCAGGGATGAGATCAAAGGCTTTGAAGCATTTTATATAGAAGCAATCCCAAGAGATCAAAATAGTAAAGCAAATTCCTTAGTTGTTTTAGCTTATTTTCTCATAACATACCCAAATTTTGAGAATGATGTATATAGAATAGAAATCATTTATAGAATGAATGTGCCTGACAATTTAGAATTTTTGGCAGGTCTTTCAAAATGACAAGAAAATTAATAAGTTCTTACAGAACATGGATATGTTCATGGGCACTTTCTTTGAAGGATCAGAATTAGCTTTTGGAAAATTTTGTCTAGATCCAGGATAGCAGGTGGATGATGGTATTATTAAGATAAAGGGGAATAAAATTCCCAACGTTCTGGTCTCTCCTGAGAACCTTTTTGATCAGTGTGATGTATTCAAAGGGAAAAAAGATGCTCAGACTAAAGAAAATTCAAATGAACATGAGAACATCAATATTGGTGACACAGATGATCCAAAGTTTGTCAACTAAGGGTAGTGCTTTAATGAAGATGAGAAGTGAAGATTTATCAATATGCTAAAACAATATAGAGATGTCTTCAGCTAGTCTTATAAAGATCTCAAGAATTATAGAGAAGAAAAATCCTAGCACCAAAATCCCCTAAAACCTGGAGCAATTCCAATACAAAACAATTGAGAAACTATAACCCTACAGTATTAGATGTCATCTTCCAGGAAGTGGAAAAAGATGTTAATATCTTGCATAATCTATCCTATACATCACTCCACTTGGGTTGCAAATATCGTACCTATGAGGAAAAATAATAGGAAGATTCACATCTGCATATATTTTAGAAACCTGAATAAATCTAGTTTGAAGGATAATTATCCCTTTCCTGTCATCGACTATATCTTTCCTGTCATTGACTATAACCATGTCATGCCCAAAACTAGGGCAAAACACCCATACAATTTTTTTTTTGTAAAATGCCAGTGCATACCACTAGCAAAGGATATATTTGAGGTAATGTGATATCATGGTAAGGTTAGTCTTTGATCTGCAAGGTATATACATAGGTTGAATTAGGGTCACACCACATACAAATGCAGAATTAGAGCATCAACTAGTCGTACAAGTTACGTGAACACCTGGGTCAGGTTGATTTAACTTTGGTTTCATGTTTTAATCTATATAGTATCATGATGATAATCAATTTTTAAGAGTCATACATTGAATTAGATTTCCCTAGTAATCACTTTATTTCTTAACCTTGGTTACAACTTATTCATTTAATTCTAGTCCCAATTCTCTTTCGACCATTAACCACTAGTTTAAAATTCAATAATCAAAATCTAATCTAATCCTTAACCTTCTAAAAACATTTAAATTCTTCCTTACAAATCCCCATGCAACTATAGTCCTTTAATTCCTTAATAGAATATTAAATTAATCTCCAATAGAAAATTTAAATTAGCCTCTAACCTCATGAAACACATGGGCAACATAATTCAATTTATCGTAATAAAATTAAATTAACATCTGTCTATACATTTTACATAGAAACTACATCTATTAATCAATAATTAACTGCACAATTAAATAAACTATATCTAAATAAAATCACATGATTTAAATAAAACAATAAGAAATTAAATCCATAACATATTAGCAAACCTATATATTTCATATAAAACCTAAGGTTTTTAAATCTAGTAATTAAACTACACAATTTAAATAGAAACAACATCTATTAAATGAGACTACATAATCCAAATAACTCAATAAGAATTAAGTCTATTTAAACTAAATTAATCTATTTAAATATAATGATCCATTTTAATTATGTACCTAATGGATAGAGTAGAATAATATTTTAATAAATTTTTTAACACTTGATTAAATCTAATTATGTTATTAAATCTATTAACTATCAACTAACTACCTATTAACTAGCTAAAATCTAACCTACTTACCTATCTACTAACCTATCACCCTATCTACCTTCTAGCCTATAAAGCTATCACATCATCTCCCCATCCCCCAAGGCCCACTTGCCAAGTGGGTGGGGTGGGTGGGGGGTGTTAAGTCCCAAAACCTCTCATAACATGTGAATTGTTTTAGGGAGGAGAGCCTTTTGCAAGGCATTCACATGAAAATAGGGGTGGTGGGGGCCACTACAAAGTCTTCCCTCCAAAGTGCAAAATTCCCAAGGTGAAGTCAACATATGAATTTAGCATGAGGAGGAAGGGTGGCATTAAAACCAAGGAGTGTGGAGGCATGCGATAACATCCAAGGGTGAGGTGGGGCCCATATAAAATCTCCCTATGTTAAACTATGTTAAAACTCTTTGACCAAGGGGTGCACAATTATACTAATGTCAGACCCAATCTGCATCGAATGGGAAAGGGTTTAATTTTGGGTAAGTGATTACATATCATGTCAGCCCCAAAATTTTGCATGGGAAAAGGTAAGGTAAGATAAAATATTATTGTGGGGCCCATGAGAATGGACGGAGGACATTAAGCCTTCTCAATTAAAAGACTATGCATTAGCATAAAAAGGGTAATTAAAAGGGGTATTTAGGGGGGTAATAAAGGGGTTTTAGAGAGGGAATTTTTTAGAGAATATTCTCTGTGTAAGGGGTGGAAATTAAATCCCTCCCCATACATTTTCTAGAGAGCATTTTTTCTCTATATTTTAGAAAATGTTATGTTAAAATTTGGTTATATTTTCTAGCACATTGATATCATTGATTTTTTTTTTTGTAGATACATGCATGAATTTGATTGTTTTCTTTAATATATTAATTTCTTTGACTTACTATAGTTAGTAAGCTAATTTCTTCTTTTTTAAGGATTGGGAATACATTCATTTTGAAGATAAGATATTGAACTAATTAAGATAAGATTTCAGAATTTTAAAGGAAACATGTAGTGTTCTTGACTTGAAAATTTAAAGTCACATACATTAGAGATTTCAAGATTTAATAATCCACAAGGTTTACATGCTAAGAATATCATTACAAAAGAAATGAGAGATTTTCACATTTTTCTCATCCAGCTTACATAATGGACTTTATAACACTTAAAAATAATGATCCTCAACACAAAAAGAAATCATGCAACCTTAAAGTTGTTTTTTCACAACAATACCAAAATGAAGACTCCCCCAAAAAATTTTCACATCCAACTTGATTTTTAAAACCTGCAAAAATATGGAGGGAACTATGGGAAGCTCACCTCCCAACCAAGGCCTCAAAGAGACCACCCCTGAGCTTGGAGAACTAAGGCTAAACAAGATAACACATTTCAATTCTCACAACTAACATATATGCACAACACAACAATTTACTCCCAACAAAGGCTTCACAAATGAGTTTTCTAAACTCATTGAATTAGGGTGAAGGTGGGCTTTTCTAAGAAGGAGAATGCCATTGCATTCAAATTTCTCAACAAGATTTTTCTCTCATGCCTTTCGAAGGCTAAATTGATATTCCTTCCATATACACATTTGGTCATTTTTATACCAAAAAAATATTTACAACATGGCTTCATGGAGCCCATACTCCATGAAATTATCCCTCTTCTCCAAGAGAAGAGACTCTCACTACAATGGAGAGCCCAACTAACCCCTTCACCCAAGGCCACTTCTTCCCTTTCCAAAGGGTGAGTAATGCCTTAAACTCCCATGAACAATACTCCCAAATCTAAAAGAGCAAGAGATGAAACAAATTTCAAATGCATCCCCAACCCAACACATAACAACACTTTACAAGATTACATGTATAAACACCATACACGATTTACATATTCATTTAAACAATAACATACAAAGCTTAAATGCAAGAGCATTCCTCCATGGTAAGAATCCACCAACCTTGGTCCAAGAAAAATGGCAAGAATGTGGTTGAGAAGAAGCCCTTATCCTTTTTCCTTTTCTTCCTCCAACCCTAGTTGTCTCCAAAATTGGAGAGTGGGTGAGCACCCACTAAGTCTCTCCAAACCCTCTAAAAAGACCCCCAGAAGTGTACTCAAGACCTAGTAATTAATGAGACATGCCCTCTAGTCCTTTTGTCTTACCTCTTAACTCCCCTCTTATTTGAGAGTTTAGTAACGAGTGTGGGACAAGTTAGATGCATGAGGTCATTTCTATTTTCGCCACTTTTGAAAAGTAGGCATTTTGGAGGGCCATAATGGTGATCTAAGCTTTCTCATAGGAAAAAAATAACCCCCAACCCAAGGTACCCATTTAAGGTTAACTAATTTTGACCAAAGATACACTCTAGGGTCACTTTTGACCCCTCCAAAGTACTCCTAAAGTTCAAATCCGAGTTCCAACTCGATGTGATCCCTACAAGACATCTATATGCAAGTGGGATTAATATAACATCCTATAAGGTTTGGTGATTCTTTCCCAATCCCTAATTTGACATGTCACCATCCACATGGATAACACAAGTGTCAAGTGACACCAAGAAAATACACATCACATTCACAATGACATGTCTAGTCTACAACATGAATTTAAACTATTAACACACATTCATATTATGTTTACAAAAAAAATCACATTAGAATGAGGTTTCAACCCCTTATTGAATTAAACCTTGGCTTACTCAGTTCACATGTGTTTAGCCCTAATTCTCTGAATAATTCCATGGTTCTCTTTCCTGCACACTAAACTCAAGCATCAGTAGTCTAAGGCAATAAAATCACACACACACACACACACACACACACATATACAATTCATAATTTGCAATGTTAGTCAATATGCAAAATTCAATTCTTAAATACACTTTTCGTCAAGTAATGCTCAAACATGGTGTTTCCATAATCCTAACATTACGACATATTATTCATGCTATCTCCTAAGTTAAAGCATTATTCATGAAATAATCAAATCTAATCATGATTAAGTCTTTCTCATCAACTCACATATCTAAGCATGTATAACCAAAATAAACAACATGTTATGGGTTCTAATCCGCATCAGAATATAATCCACATAATATAATCATCATCATAAATTTTAATCCTTGACTTATAATTAAACATACACAAACTAAATGATCAGAACATGAACTCATTAACTCACAAGTCACACTAATAATTCCAAATCTTATATAAATCAGGATGTAGTTTTATCCAAATTGCATAAACATTAATTTTATCAATTCTAAAAAAAAAACAACCAAATGGCATAAAATCAAATAACCAATTCCTCAAGTAATAGTTACAAAAATGTCCTAAAAATCAGCAAGGTAATTCATCAACTATCCTTTAACCTTCAAAGAATTTCACCTCTTAACATACTTCCAAATCTTGATTATAGTTTTCGTGAACAACTCATATCAACATGTGTATGCAAATTGAAACATCTCACCATTTATCTAAATCAATCATCATAATGTATCATAGGGTCAACATCGTGAGTATGGAAAGGGTCGTAAACTAAAAATTATCATCATCTAATATAACCAAATCCCTATCAAAAGGGTAAAACCTCCTAATCCATCAAAACGCAAATCCAATTACTAGGTCTATCAAAATGGTAATTGGAAAAGCTATGATGGGTTTGGGGTGAGGCCTCACATCCTCCCCCTAGGCATGAACTTCCTCCTGGCAGTTACCCAACTTAGGGCTAAGGTTCCAGTGTTGACATCTTCTTTAGTTCATTGGATAATTTTCAAATCTTTAATCTCGTGCAATGTGTAAATCTAATGATAATACAAGTTAAGTATATTTTTTTCCTTGATTAAGCACTTCTAAAATTTAGAATCAAGATATTGCACAATTGAACTGTCTATCCAAACTTCACAATCTATTATTATTCTTCATTGCTATCATATCTCACCAATAACAAGATCATGTAAGGTAGTACTATCCAACACACTAGATGGGATCTACATTCACAAGAAAATGTACTAATACATGGGATATCTTCCCTACAAGTTGACTCAAATGTATGCTAACATCACTCTTGATGTTGGTTCCTATAATTTCTATATCTGGAGTATAGTTCCAATATTAAGCTAAATATACCTTTTGCCACTATGATAATCCTTAGTTTATACCAACTTAATATTGTATTTATCAAGAGCATCATAATATTTATGCAATGAGATCATAAAATAGTCTTACAAGGTCTATACATATTGCAACCAACAAATGACTCTCACCAAGGCTACAAATATGGTCATAGATAACACTGATGACAAGGGTGATGGGAAGCTTCTCTACAGTTGTATCCTCATTTATAATAATAAAATATAATGGATTTCCCAATAAATCTCCTCCCTCATACATCCTATGATGAAAGGACTTGCCAATAATCCGATCAAAAGAGCCTCATCAGATAATCATGAAATCCATAATTTAAATTTTGAAAAGAACGATTCAACAAGGTAAGATCCAAAAAGTGGCCACATTGGTAAAATTTTATTACAAAAAATAAGTAAGGAAAATAAATCCTTGAGGCAATAAGGATATTAAAAAAAAAATTTGGCTAAGCAACTCAACACACAATTTAATTACTTTCACATTGTTGGAAATCACCAAAATAAACTTGCGAAACAAGGTAAAATAAAAGAAGAATAAATTTAGTAATCCATACTCTACCACAGTCATTACATGAACTATGTGACCTTTTGAGGTCACTCAGAGGGAGGTAGGGAAATCTCAATCATACATTTATTATGGAAATATTGGAAATAGACCTATTATTCCCTAATAAAAATAAAGCATTAAGGGTTTCTTCCCAAGGGAACATTTATTTGGGGAGAGAGGTGGACACAAAAACTTGGAAGACAAGTGCATATTATCATGCTATTCACATCACAACATTATCCTCCCCTCAAGAGAAGTTTCCACTGCAACGTGGTTCACTAATAGCTTACTCTCAATAACATGAATTACATCATCATACTTACACACTCTCTAATGGCCAACACACTTAGTCCAATGTGTCATAAATTGACACTATAAAAACATCTATAGGAGTATTTATTTTATGAATAAAGGAATGACCAAAGACACGGTTACCAACATAATAATACCATGAGCACATTAACTAGCATAATTATTTCATGTGAGTATTTTCAATCATCTTAATTACGTAAAACTTCTCAAGTGGATCTACTAGGTGATTGACACTCGACATCCACAACAACCTTCCCTGGGTTAGGTGGACTAGACACTTTCCTAGGATACCTCACTCATCACCATAGGCATTATGTTAACTACTTAATATTACTAGGCATATATTCCATTATTCTACTAGATACTTATTTCTTACTACATTCCCAAGCATAATTCATTAAATCACGAGGAGGGTTGCTTA
>MU224323.1:1704853-1720522 GCA_018584345.1 Thuja plicata | reverse complement strand
GCATTGTTATAATGTCAGTTTTCATAGCTTAATTACATGTTTTCTAATCATTTAGCTTAGTTTTTAATTAAATCTCTCATTCTTAGGAGTGTATTGTCACTGAATGGTGCATAATCTGAGGGCATGACTATGGCATTTTTCAAACTCTTCCTAGATAGGGAGCAATAAGTCGATTTTAATGATTTGTATCTAACCATTGCTCTTTTATGCTATTTTTCACTAATCTAATGACTTATTGAAGTGTTGTGTCGCAGGTAACAGGTGCATCATTTGACACTCACAAGTAGTCCATGTTCCCAATAATGCTTTGAAAAGTATTCTTGCCCAACAAAAATCCAATGAAAAATTGAGCCTAATGATTTCCAAAATTCAAGAATTAAATCTTTATATCCAGACAACCAAGTTTGTAAGGGGACAAGGTCTATGTAAGATGCTAGCAAAAAATTAAAATGTGGTTATTGGTGAGTCTTCAAGAGTCATGATTCAGTAATGTGGCGTATTGTCTCACATATGGAGAATGTGCAAAACATCTTACCTCTTGGGAGGCAAAAAATTTAAAATTAAAAAAATATCAATAATTTATTGTTGATGAAGTTATCTATAAAAAAGGATTAGATGGAGCCTTCATGCAGTGCATTGATAAAGAGCAAAAAGAGAAATTAATGAAGTCCTTCCATACTGAAGCTTGCAAAGGTCACTTCTCCTCTACTGTCACGGTGTTCAAAATCTTGAGGAGCCTCTACTAATTTCAAGGTATGTTCAAGGATTCCTACACATGGGTTAGGAATTGCAAAAAGAGAAAAATGTTTTCAGGTAGACCTCAATTAGCCGCTCTGCCTTTAAATCTTGTAGTAATAGAATAACCATTTAGACAATGGGGCCTATAATTCATAGGTACATTGAATCTTCCACCGAGTGTAGGGAATACCCATATCATTAATGCTACAGTTAAATTTATGAAGTGGGTTTAGGTTTCTCCTCACAAGATAACAACTTCTGAGGTGGTAAGTAATTTCCTTAAAGAAAATATTCTTGTGAGATTTGGTGTTCCTCATAATCTTGTTGCAGACAACACTACAAATTTATCATTATTTGTCATAAAAAAAAAAAACCACAAAGAATAGACCCCATTTAAAATTTGCAGAGCTTTCCAAAAATGTAAATTTATCTGAAATATTTGTTGATTTTTGACCAAAAACTAATTTTCATTAAAAACCATAAAAAATTATAACTCACAAAATACTGATCCAAAAATTCTGATTTTTGGACTAAGCCTGCTTTCCATCATCCCCAACCTGCAAAAAAATTTTAGTAAAAAAATTTGCATCCCTTTGTAAGATATGATCAAATCTTCCAAAATTTTAGTGTTTTGTCTTCAACTCAACCTGCACAAGGGTTAGCCTTGAAAAACTTGAATAAAACAACAATACAAGGTCAAAAAAATCTCTAAAAATGTAGACATAACACGGACAAAGGGCTCCCACCGAGTGTGCCAAAATGTGTGCAACAAAAATTTCTGCAGCTGTACAACAAGTCAAAACATGTAAAATACAAGATATACCAATAAATTAAAGCATGCAAAGAACTTGAAACACATCTAAATTCTCACTACAACCTCTGATGAGCTAAAACAAGTGCACCCAAGACTTTTTCAATTTTTTCTTAGATATTTTTTGGGTGTGCTCTCCCAACACAATGCAATAAATCTCAATATGATGCAAGTTACAAGATGGTGAAGGGATTGAGAACAAGTGTGAGGAACTTGCCCGAAGCTTCATGTGATGAAGATTGAGAATGAAATAGAAAATCTAGAATGAATATGTAAGATGAACTAAACTAAGATTTATTTCCATTACCTAATATGTAATAGCTAGATGATCTAATACTTAAATAAACTAAATAGAATGAAGACTAAGAAATGCTCAAGAAAAATACTCTAAAATGCAATCACTAGCCAGTTGCAAAATGAGGAGTGAGGCCTCCTTTTTGGATTTATATGAAAAATGGAGGGCTGAGATTAAGTGGTGGAAAATGAGTGGCTGAGATGAAGGGTTAGGTAGGGTTTTGGTTGGAGTGAAGGAGATTAAGAGGCAAAAGAAATGAGTGGCTAGGATTAATTGGTTAAAGAGAGGGAGTTGACTTTTCAAGTGGAGGGAATAAGAATTTAAAAAAGTCACATGTGTGTGCAAGTGATTAAGACTAAAAAGGGTTTAATAAATATTTTAAGTATAATTATACTGAATTTAGCCAAAAGCAAGGAGAAGTGAGATTTACATTTAATTTAATTTAATTTAATTTAAATGGGGTTTAGAAGAATTTTAGAGGAAATGGAAGGATTAAATAAATAAAATTTATTTAAAAAGAAATATGGAGGAAACATATATTAAAATACAATTTTAATATATTGGAGATAGTATTTAAATTAATTTAAATACAAGGTGACAAATTTATTTAATAAAATTAAATAAATAGTCGAATATAACAAATATAGTTAATTATTAAGATTTAACTATATTTTTATAGGCAATATTAATTCAATCAATATAGAAATGAAGAGGGACAATTTAAGGTGTCTACATTTTTCTCCTCTTTGATGCAGTGTCAAAATCAATATCACGTCAAAGAAGAGAAAAGAGGAAGATGCCACAATCATGTAAGGATGAGAAAGGATGACAAAGAGGGATATATGGAAGGATGATGCCCCCTCAAGAAGACATGCGGGTTTGGAGAACATGAATCTTCTCTTGAAAGGGGTATGAGGAGAAGACAAACAATGGAGAGGTGGAGGGTATAAAAAAATAGACCTCACTGTGCATAATGCAATCTATCTAAAATGAAATGCAAATGAATTGTGTAAACGTTTGGGGAGCACAACATGGATTTTGATATGGTACTTGAAAAAATGCACTAAGGTATAAGGAACCAAGATAAAAAGGTTTCAAGTACCAAAAAACACTAACACATACAAGCAACAAGGAAGCATGCACAACAAGCCAAAAGCAAACCAACACGCTGTCCCTAGGCAGCTGAAAATCGATTGATTGATTGATCAATTGATGATGATTGATTGAGGATGAAAATGTTAATGATATGAACAATGTACATCCAAAGGATTGGGAAGGATACATCCCATGATGATGATTGGATGAAAATTTGATCAATCGATTACAAACTGATTTGGATTAACATGAAGGCAGTATTAAAGATTGACATGCTAGATTACAGAGTTGGAGTCTATGAATTAGAATTGATCACACTTGATTTTTATTGCAATTATAAGAATGTTTAGATTTTTTATGATTTTTTAATAATTTGTAATTGTTTTTTTTTTAATTTTAATTTTTAGAGATTTTTGAAATAAAAATTGTATTTTCAAAAGTTAAGGATTTTATTTTGAGAGAAAAAGGGGAGGGCAAGGCCGAGCCGCCTGTCCTATGAAAAATATGATAATCCCAACATTAATTAGTTGATTCCACATGTCATTAAAAATCATAATAGACCATTTTCCAAATAAATAAAGTGATCTTATGGTACCTTTAACGATGTGCAAACAAAATGCAAGCTCATCATAGAAATTAATTTTTTTTGGTTTTTTGGTTTTTGACCTAGTCAACAAGAACTGATTTGTTTTCTATCATTTCAGCCCTAAATATAGAAATGGAAAGAAGAGACCCCTCTTAAATATCTGACATATTTCAAAAAATGTAAACTTTTTAGAAAAATACACTAATGTGTTTCCTAGGGAGCCTATTTATCAAAACATGCTAGTTTTCAAAGATTGGGTTTTTAAGCCATTATTTGTCATAAAAAACAAATACACAAAGAACATAACCCATTTAGAATTTGCAGAGCTTTCAAAAAATATAATTTTTTTATGGAATATTTTCTGATTTTTGACCAAAAGCTAATTTTCATAAAAACCCTAAAAAATTATAACTCACAAAATACTGTTCCAAAAATTCTGATTTTTAGATTGAGCCCGCTTTCCATCATCCCCAACCTGCAAAAATAATTTCATAGAAAATTTTGTAGCCCTTTGTAAGATATGATCAAATCATCAAAAATATTAGTGTTTTGTCTTCAAATCAACCTGTACAAGGGTTAGCCTTGAAAAAATTGAATAAAATAACAATACAACATTAGAAAAATATCTAAAAATATAGATATAATAGGGACAAAGGGCTCCCATCGGGCATGCCAAAATGTATTCAATGAAGATTCCTGCAGCTGCACAACAAGTCAAAACATGCAAAACACAAGATATACCAACAAATTAAAGCATGCAAAGAACTTGAAACACAACTAAATTCTCACTACAACCTCTAATGAGCTAAAACAAGTGCACCCAAGACTTGTTTGATTTTTTCTTAGAGATTTTGCGGGTGTGCTCTCCCAACACAATGCAATAAATCCTACTATGATGCAAGCTACAAGATGGTGAAGGGATTGAGACCAAGTATGAGGAATTTGCCCCAAGTTTCACAAGATGAAGATTGAGAATGAAATAGAAAATCTAGAATGAATATGTAAGATGAACTAAGCTAAGATTGATTTCCAATACCTAACATGTAATATCTAGATGATCTAATGCTCAAAGAAACTAAATAGAATGAAGACTAAGAAATTCTCAAGAAAAATGCTCTAAAATTAAATCACTAGTCAGTTGCAAAATGAGGAGTGAGGCCTCCTTTTATGGATTTGCTATGAAAAATGGAGGGCTGAGATTAAGTGGTGGAAAATGAGTGGTTGAGATGAAGGGTTAGGTAGGGTTTTGGTGGGAGTGAAGGAGATTAAAAGAAAAAATAAATGAGTGGCTAGGATTAAGTGGTTAAAAAGAGGAAGTTGTCTTTTCAAATGGAGGGAATAATAATTTAAAAAAGTCACATGTGTGCAAGTGATTAAGACTAAAAAGGGTTTAATGAATCTTTTAAGTATAACTAGAGTGAATTTAGCCAAAAGAAAGCAGTTTTGAGATTTAAATTAAATTAAATTAAATTTAAATGAGGTTTAGAAGAATTTTAGAGGAAATGGAGGGATTAAATAAATAAAATTTATTTAAAAATAAAAATGGAGGAAACATATATTAAAATAAAATTTTAATATATTGGGGATAGTATTTAAATTAATTTATATACAAGGTGATGAATTTATTTAATAAAATTAGATAAATAGTTGAATATAACAAATATAGTTAATTAATAAGAATTAACTATATAGTTATAGGCAATATTAATTAAATTAATATAGAAATGAAGAGGGACAATTTAGGGTATCTACATTTTGTCCCTTTTTGATGCAGTGTCAAAATCAACATCGCATCAAAGAAGAGAAAAGAGGAAGATACCCCAATCATGGAAGGATGAGAAAGGATGACAAGGAGGGATATATGGAAGGATGATGCCCCCTCAAGAGGACATGTGGGTTTGGAGAACATGAATGTGCTCTCGAAATGAGTATGAGGAGAAGACAAAAAATAGAGAGGTGGAGGGTATAAAAAAATAGACCTCATTGTACAAAATGCAATCTATCTAAAATGCAATGCAAATAAATTGTTTAAACCTTTGGGGAGCATAACCTGGATTTTTATATGGTACTTGAAAATATGAACCAAGGTATAAAGAACCAAGATGACAAGGTGTCAAGTACATGATAAAAGATAAAATGATAAAATGATCAAGTACAAAAAAACACTAACACATACAAGAAACAAGCAAGCATGCACAACAAGATGAAAGTAAGCCAACATGCTTCTCTTAGGCAGTTGAAAACCGTTTGATTGATCAATCGATTGATGATGATTGATTGAGGATGACAATGTCAATTATATGAACAATGTACATCTAAAGGATTGGGAAGGATACATCCCATGATGATGATTGGATGAAAATTTGATCAATCGATTACCAACTAATTTAGATTAACACGAAGGAAGTATTAAAGATTGACATCCTAGATTACAGAGTTGGAGTGTATGAATTAGAATTAATCACACTTGATTTTTATTGCAATTATAAGAATGTTTTGATTTTTTTATGATTTTTTAATAATTTGTAATTGTTTTTTTTTTAAATTTTAAAATTTTTTAGAGATTTTTGAAATAAAAATTATATTTTTAAAAGTTAAGGATTTTATTTTGAGAGAAAAAGGGGAGGGCAAGGCTGAGTCACCCGTCCTATGAAAAACATGATAATCCCAACATTAAAAAGTTGATTCCACATGTCATTAAAAATCATAATAGACCATTTTCCAAATAAATAAAGTGATCTTATGGTACCTTTAACTATGTGCAAACAAAATGCAAGCTCATCATAGAAATTAAAAATTTAATTTTTTTTTTGACCTAGTTAACAAGATCTGATTTGTTTTCTATCATTTCGGCCCCAAAAATAGAAATGGAAAGAAGAGACCCATGCTAAATATCTGAGAGCTTTCCAAAAATGTAAGAATTTTAGAAAAATACACTAATGTGTGCCTTAGGGACTATATTTATCAAAACATACCAGTTTTCAAAGATTGAATTTTTAAGCCATTATTTGTCATAAAAAACAAATACACAAAGAATATACCCCATTTAGAATTTGAAGAGCTATCCAAAAATGTAATTTTTTTCTAAAATATTTGTTGATTTTTGACCAAAAACTAATTTTCATAAAAACCATAAAAAATTATAACTCACAAAATACTGATCCAAAAATTCTAATTTTTAGACTAAGCCTACTTTCCATCATCCCCAACCTGCAAAAGTAATTTCATAGAAACTTTCCCAGCCCTTTGTAAGATATGATCAAATCTTCAAAAATCCTAGTGTTTTGTCTTCAACTCAACCTACACAAGGGTTTTCCATGAAAAAATTGAATAAAACAACAATACAAGGTTAGAAAATTCTCTAAAATTATAGATATAACAGGGACAAAGGGCTCCCACCGAGCGTGCCAAAATATATGCAATGAAAATTTATGCAGCTGCCCAGCAAGTCAAAACACAAGATATACCAATAAATTAAAGCATGCAAAGAACTTGAAATACAACTAAATTCTCACTACAACCTCTGATGAGCTAAAACAAGTGCACCCAAGACTTATTTGATTTTCTCTTAGAGATTTTATGGGTGTTCTCTCCTAACATAATGAAATAAATCCAACTATGTTGCAAGCTACAAGATGGTGAAAGGATTTAGAACAAGTATTAGGAACGTTCCCCAAGCTTCACATTATGAAGATTGAGATTGCAATAGGAAATCTAGAATGAATACGTAAGGTGAACTAAACTAAGATTCATTTCTATTACCTAACATGTAGTATCTAGATGATCTAATGCTCAAAGAAACTAAATGGAATGAAGACTAAGAAATGCTCAAGAAAAATGCTCTAAAATGCAATCACTAGCCAGTTGTAAAATGAGGAGTGAGGCCTCCTTTTATGGATTTTCTATGAAAAATGGAGGGCTGAGATTAAGTGGTGGAAAATGAGTGGCTAAGATGAAGGGTTAGGTAGGGTTTTGGTGGAGTGAAAGAGATAAAGAGGCAAAAGAAATTAGTGGCTAGGATTAAGTCGTTAAAGAGAGGGATTTGACTTTTCAAGTTGAGGGAATAATAATTTAAAAAAGTCACATGTGTGTGCAAGTGATTAAGACTAAAAAGGGTTTAATGAATATTTTAAGTATAATTAGAGTGAATTTAACCGAAAGCGAGGAGAACTGAGATTTAAATTTAATTTAATTTAATTTAAATGGGGTTTAGAAGAATTTTAGAGGAAATGAAGGGATTAAATAAATCAAATTTATTTAAAAAGACATATTAAAATATAATTTTAATATATTTGGGATAACATTTAAATTAATTTAAATACAAGGAGATGAATTTATTTAATAAAATTAAATAAATAGTCGAATTTAACAAATATAGTTAATTTATAGAAGAATGAATTATATTGCTATAGGAAATATTAATTAAATTAATATACAAATGAAGAGGGACAATTTAGGGTGTCTACAGATATGTTTCAAGGATATCTGATCTATGAGCTTAGGGGAATATTCACCAGAGAATGTTGGTAGAGGCTATGCAATTCCTAGGAATATATGGGAGCTACCTCATATAGTTCACCAAATTCATATATGTCTATGTAGGTGGGTTCAATAGACAACCTTATAAATTACCTAGGTACACGCTTGATAGTCATGTGATTATGGAGGTTGCTAGGAAATTATCTTGCACTGACAAAAGGTTGAATAAGAACAATAAATCTGGAGTCGAGTTCCCTATTGAACTTGGATATTATAGTTATGAATCAATTTCATATGCATTGAAAGTGGAGTTAGAGTTCATGAAATTGAACTTGCAATTGTAGATAGCTAGGCCTAATTTTTATAGAAGAAGTTTAACGATTGAACCTTTGAATATTGAAATTTATTTTTGTCACGTATCCCAATTGAAAGATTTATGGGAAAAATGTGAGGATGAATATGAAGTAAGAAAGAGGATGTGGTCCAGAATTAGCCTAAATCAAATCTTGAATATTAACTTAAATATGAGCATAACCGTTGTTAATTTTCAAGAGGATGAAGAAGTGATCGACCCATATTATATGTAAAATATTCAAGATCAACCCATGCCTTTGATTGACCAGAGAAATGGAGAATGATAGTATTCAATTCAATTCATTTAATGTAATCAAAAGGATAAAATGATGGATTAGGAATTGTCTAACCAAATAGACCTTAAAAGATGAGCTTCAAACAGAAAGAACCCTTGAAAGACTTGTTACCCCTCTACCACCTCCTCCTTCCCCATCTAATGAATGTGTTGACATTACAGGTGCAAGATGTTACATTTAAAATTGAGAGCCCATACATAAAGAAATATTGGAGGATTTCTAAAAGCTCATTCTATAGCCATGTAACTAGATCTAGGAGAAAGAGAAAGGGAAGAAAGATTTCTTCAGAAAAGGAGGTGATCGATTTGGATTATAGAGAGGAGAAAAAGGAAGATATGGACAGTCAAGTATCAAAATCACCTAGTGAAGATGATACTTAGGCAACTTAGGAAGCTTAACCAAACATAAAAGAATTGGATATGGAATAGAACACATATTCATCCACCACTTTGATAATCCTTGATCAAAGAAGTTTCTAGACACCAACATTGAAAGATACCCATGTTACACCCAAATGGTTTGAAGCTTTGGTGAGTAGGAAAAGGAGTGTAGTTCCAGTCTTAGTCCCTATTGAAGATATGGTTAGTAAGTATTTCGGGAAGGCCAATACACCAAAGAGATTGATGACTTAAGCCATGTTCGATGTAGATGAAAAAAATGGGCACTGGTTTGTAGAAATTGCTTGACCTGTAACAGAGAAAGATGTCAAAGATTCTACCACTAAGGATTTCATTGTTGAAAAAATAGATGTTGGACTTGCCACCAGAGCTGCAGATGCCTAACACTTGGAATCCTCTACAAAGCTTATATTATCTCAAACATTAAAAGATGAGAGAGATAAAAGAGAACTAATGGCAACTTTGAAATAGATGTCAGAGTATATCGATGCCATTCCAAACCTGACCATGGCATGAGTTGCTCAAGCCTTACACCCATTTGATCCCAAATCTCCATCAAGCCAAAATATCCTAGAGCAAGTCTGGTTGAACAAATCAATTGCAAATGCCTATTATGAGTGGTTAGACTAAATTATTCAATAGGGGATTAACTACATCACAAATCTAATCCAAGTTCATGCAATGGCATTGTCAACTAGTACAAAAATTGAAGAAGAACTAGCCACTTAGGAAAAAGAAAATGTAAAGTGGGATGATGTAATAGCTCAAATTTTTGAAGTAAATTAATATGGTCTTATAAAGATCTTGAAGGAGAAACCATTAAATGGGCTAGGTGAAGATACTCTTTGGGATTCAAAGAAAGACATCAAATGGAGAAATTTGATCATTAAGCTGATGAACTATAACTTATTGTATGTTTGAAGATGACAAAGTTGATGATCATCGAGATGCAGAATGTATATGCAAGATATTAAATCAGTTAATGCATTGTATTGTCATTGATGTCAACTTGATATGGTATGATTACTCATACACATATTGTCACAACACTTAAAGATCTGAAGAGACAAAGTTTTTGATGTTGGTAATCATGTACACCGAGTGACAGTAAACCTCGAGGGAGAGTGAACCTCAAGCACAGAAGTTCATAGTGTTACCTGATGGACAGTGTTACCTGAGAAAGTGATACCCAAGAAATAATTACCGAGCTAATTGCAGTTGTTATTAAAAAGAAATGAATTTGATGCTTGATCTATCTACATAGTCACTGACCACAACAGAAGTGTTGAATGACAGGAACTAAAGTTAGGAAGATGACAAAAATACTTAGCTAGAAGGACCTAGTTATAGAGTTAACTATTTGTTTATTTTTTTTCATCGATCAATTAAAAGCTGGAGATAAGAAGGAGATTTAAAGCATGTTTTATTCCACAGAATAAGGAGAGTTTGACAGATTAAAACTAAAGCAATCATGGCAAGCTTTACAGATCAAGAAGTGATCAATGAGGAAAACAAGAGGAACAAGAAATAGTGAAATCATGTGTATACAAAGAGACAAGTAATTCATTATCAGAAAAGGAATGCTGAAGAGAACTTTGGTGAAGATAAGAAGTCTTCATATAGATCTGATCATACAAGCTAAAGAATAGAGCTAAGAATTCTACATACACTTAACAACTGAGAAGCAACAACATTCATCAAGCAGAAAGAAGTGGAGAAAAGGAACATAAGAGAAACATTGATCAGAAGAGGTATTATGAGCTTACAATAGATATGAACAGTTGCAAGATTAAGTTGTATTTATGAAAAAATCATATACTATTTCAGTTTAACCATTGATTCAAAAAATCTCTTAATAAAGTAGGATTTAACCATCCTTTATATAATGAGATACATCCCAAGGAGTATCAAAAGGTTTTCATGTTGACAACATGGTGAATTCTAGCTCAAGAGATAAATTATTAGTGATAAATCCTCTAATAAGGTCACACTTAATAGTGTGTTTGTAACCTTTAATAGGGTTGGCTCTTCATCAAGCTCACTTCAGAAGAGTGAAATTTTTGGGTTACCGGTCCCAAGTGTTTTTTCCCCTAACAGGGTTTCCACGTTAAAAATACATGTGTCAAATGTGTATGTGGTTCATTGCTTTGATGTTTATTTTTTTTCACATTACTAAAACAAGATTGATCGGTAAACACTAAGTTATTTACTATATTTTAGTAAAGGTTAAGAAAAGACAGACTTTTATTCAGTAAAGCTTAAGGAAAGGATAAAAAGTATAAACACCGAGCAGTATATACATGCTAGATTCACACAAGGCATACATCTTGTAGGACTGAAGATTAATAGAGGTTTATATTTGTGGTATAAAGTTTTGGGTTGATTTATTGGATTATTTTTTGAGGCCACTGATTCACACCCCCTCTTAGTTATTCTAACAATTTCTAATAGAGCTTGTGTTCTTAGAAAGGGAGTTTAAAGACTCAATAAAAAGATCACAAGATGATAAAAATGGATGTGCCTAAGTTGAACAAGGACAATTTTGAATCATGGCAAAGGAGGATAAGACTCCACCTATCAGGTATTGGAAATAATGTCACTCAATACTTGAATACTAAATTTGTGTTACCTACTAGACCTCCAAGAGTTGATCAATTGAGGGAAAAGCATGAACACAATTCTATGATGATATAAATCTCTTCCTCACTCTTTGATGCTCAATTTGAAGATGTCAAATCATGCACCATTGCAAATAAAAGTGGAAAAGAACTAAAATTATTAAGATCAGATAGAGGAGGAGAACTTATTTCTGATGAATTCACTAACTTTTGTAATGAGCATGGAATTTAAAGACAAGTTTTTGCACTGAGAACACCACAACAAAATGGGGTTGCTAAAAGAAGGAACATATCCATTGTTGATTGTGCCAGAACACTGATGATTGAGAAAGGCATCACACAAACATTCTAGAGAGAAGTTGTCAGTACTGTTACATTAAACCGAGTTCAATTGAAGGACACCAATAAGACATCTTATGAACTATGGTATGGATATGCACTCATTGTAAGTTACTTCATAATTTTTGGAAGTCAATGTTATATTTTGAAAGATGATAGAAATGGAAATCTTGACTCTAAAGGTGAAGAAGGAATATTTCTAGGTTATTCTACCAAAGGAAAGGCTTATAAATATCTTAAAAAATCCTCTAAAAAAATCATTGAAAGTGCAAATGTCAAAGTGGATGAGTTTGCTGAGAAAAACGATGAGGAAAGAAGAAAGAAACTAGAAGACTACAATAGGTTTTTCTATAGTGAAGAACCTGACACTCTGCCCAAGCAATAGTGTATCACTCCGGAGCGACAAAACAATGCACCCGAGCATCAGGCTCCAAACACCGCAAATCAAGAAATTGCTCAAGATGATGCACCGAGTGATGGAGATCAAAATGAAGGTCAAGATGATGATCAGAATGATGAACAAAGAGTAGAATCGATACTTTCCAAGTATGTCAAAAGACACCATCCATAGAACCAGATCATAGGAGACAAAAAGGATGGAATGAGAACAAGAAGTAAGTCACTAAACACTAGATGTTTAATTTGTGATTTTGAGCCTAAATCTGTTAATAATACACTTGAAAATAAAGAATGGGTCAGTGTTATGAATGAGTAAATAGAGAATATTGAGAAGAATAGAACATGGACATTAGTATCTAGACTGGATGACAAGAATGTCATTGGTACCAAATGGATATTCAGAAACAAGCTAAATGAGAATGGAGAAGTCACAAGAAACAAAGCAAGATTAGTATGCAAAGGGTATGCACAAGAAGAAGGTATTGACTATGGAGAAACCTTTGTAATCTTTGCTAGACTAAAAGGAGTAAGAATTCTACTTACTTGTGTTTCCTAAAAAGGATTCAAGGTATACCAAAGGGATGTCAAATATGCATTCCAAAATGGAATACTAGAAGAAGAGGTATACATTGAAAAAATAGAAGGGTTTGTTGATCCTAACAAGAGAAACATGGTTTGTAGACTACACAAAGCCTTTTATGGATTAAAACATGCATTGAGATAATGGTATGAAAAACTTCACTCCTATCTCATAAGTATTGGATTTGTAAGAACAAGTGAAAATAGTAATCTGTATTTGAAAGAAGATACTAATGATAACATTTTGATTGTTGAAATATTTTTTGATGATATCATATTTGGAGGTAATGATATGTTATGCAAATAATTTCCTGCTAAAATGAGTAAAGAGTTGAGATGTCAATGTTTGGGGAGATCAAGTTCTTTCTTGGTCTACCGATTATTCAATAGGATGCAGGCATATACATCACATAATCCAAATGCATCAAGGAAGTTCTCAATATATTAAAGATGGAGGACTCCAAGCCAGTTGGAACACCTATAGCAATGGGATCCAAGCTGACAAAGGAAGACAAGTCAACCGAGGTAAATCAGACCCTATATAGATCTATGATTGGAAAACTCATGTATGTTGTACATAATTGGTGCAGAGAACCTCTCCAAACACCTAATTCCACCTTGGAACCAAATGGAGGTAGTGGATCTAAAGAATTCCTAAAAGTAAATTGGGATATATTGAGGCCAATAATGGCAATATGTAATAAACAATTTAATTTAAATATTATAAGCCTTGGAACTCCTGGCAAAGGACTTAGGACCAAAATAATGTAAGGGTGGAAAATAGTGCCAAATGGGATCTAAAGTTGTTTATGGGAGTCAATTAGGTCCTAAAAGAAATAATAAATTAATTGGGATAGAAGTTAATAGGTTTTTAATATTAAATATGCAATAAAATGTAAGTTGGAAATTCAAATATTTGAATTCCAATGGTTATGTGCATTTAGGAGGGAAAATGGTGTTTTAATGTTTTTAGAATTAACTAAGCCTTCCAACCGACCCAGATTGGTTGAGAAAGTTTATAGGAAGTTTATTTAATGCTTGGAATGATGAGAAAGTACCTACTGTAAGGACAGATTGATAAATTCAATAAAATATCAAGTTTTTCTTGTAAAATCTTGTTGTTTTAGATGCTTGGTTGATTGATCTAAACTTGGGAATGGATTATGGATGATCTAAGGATATAATAACATCATTTTATATCTGTTTTGAAGTTTATTATAGTCTATTTTGTTTCAGATTTAAAAAGTCGTTGTAGGTGGTCATTTTGGAGCATTGGAATAACTCTATTTTGGTCTTTTTAATAATGTAATGGGTCATTCAATGAATGTAATTTCTGTTTCTCATTGAATGGACCCTATGTAACATATGTATGATGTTACTAACTATTTTGATGTAGGAGAAGTGGATTTGATATGGTGATCACCAAGAATAGAAGTAAACTTCAAGAAAATGCTTGCTAGAGTGTAGCAGTAGGAGTTTGGCCTTAAGGAGGGCATGTTTTTGTTTGACGCAGAAAAAGTACATGTCAAATAAGTTGTGAATCCAGAAGGATAGGTTTTGGAAGTGAGTTTTGGGTCATTTTGTAGAAGGCCCTAGTTTTTGGAGCCATTTGGTGAAGGTGATTGAGTTTGGCCATATTGGGAGTTGATGTGTGAAAACCAATCCCATAATCCTTTGTTTTGAGACATAAATAGGGATTTCTAAAATTTATAGGGTCAGGGGATAAATGTTTTTGGTACTTCCTTTGTAAATGCACTCAAATTAGCCCTCTTGAAGACACTGAACAGTCAATTTTTTTGGGTTGAGGTTCCAAAACAAGCCTACTTGGTTTTGACATATGCTGTGTAACTTCCAAAAGGGTATCTAAATCTGTCATTTTTTTTTTGGTTTGTTTTGGGAAAGTTGTGGAAAAAGTCCAAAAATCAGGAAAATAGGGCTACTAGGTAGGGTTGCTTAGGGATAGTAACTCATTTTGAGAAATATGATCAAGAGGCTTAAAGGGCACTTGTAACCTATCAAGAAAAGTTGTTTTGGGTTCATTAGGACCCTAGGAAGTCTTTTGGTTAGCCTTGTGTCATTTGGAAGTCATTTGACCTTTTGGAGCAAGTGGATTCTCTTGGGTACACAGTGAGACCTAGGGATTGTTTTTCAAAGGTGTAGAGTCTTGTTGTCCTAATTGTGGAGTACCACAAGCCTTTGCATAAATTGGTATCAGAGCCTAGGAGCATACTAGGTGAAGGTTTGAGGAGTTTCTTTTGAGATATTTTCTTCAAAGATGTCAGAAGGAGAAGAAGAGGGGATCCCACAGAGGGTCACTAATGTTGAACTTGCTAAGTTGGTAAGAGAGCAGATGGTAGACAATAGAATGTTAAGAGCAGAAGTCAAGAGGTTGACAGACCTTGTGGACAAACAAGGAAATGAAGAAGACCATGAAGATGAGGAAAGATTTGCAGCAGTAAGAGAGGAACCTGTTGATCCCGAGGATGCAAGATTGGAAAGAATCTTGGAAGCAGTCAAGCTTGGAGACTCAAAGGTAAAAGTTGAACTTCCTATGTATGATGGAAGGATGGATGATGAAATTTTATTGGATTGGTTCAGTGCTCTTGAAAATTGATTTGATTGTGATGATGTTGAAGATAGAATGAAAGTTAAGATTGCTAAGTCTAGAATGAAAGGACATGC
>MU224323.1:1679412-1691607 GCA_018584345.1 Thuja plicata | reverse complement strand
CCTCCTACAAAGAAAAGGAAGAAGGATTGAAACCCTTATATCACTGGTTTCTTGTCATATAAAAGATCATGGTTTATATGGTTATGTCTTGTATATGATTATGCTTGATCATTTACAAGGTATTTTACTAGTTGGTTCAGTAAAGATACATGAAAAATCAGTGTCCACATTAACAAATACTGTGCTATCAGTCATCTTATAAGGTAAAACCTGCCTGAGCATCTGTGGAGCTCAAAAACGAAGAAGGATGTTGTTTAATCCTTAGCAATTAGGCTTTTCTTGCCTCTGAACTCTGAGTCAGGATTAAGAGGTAACAAGATTCAAATAAGCATATCAAGCAGTACAGTTTATGCAAGAAAAATCCCTAACAACACCATTAAGCAGAGGTTGAACTTTAACAAGTTCTTCCAACTATAGTGAAGTTCGTTCTTCACATGTGGCCATGTGAGTGAAATATGAATATATATAAATACATATATTTGTGTGAAGACACATCTATTCACTAAAAAACTCTATTTATAAATTTAGGTATTTTTTAATTGAAAAACTATTTTAACGTGTGATTTCATTGTAATAAGTGTGGAGAATTTTTTTTATAAATATAAGTAATAAGTGGTGTTGCAATATTAGTGAGTATTTTATGCTTACATTGTGAATTTGAATAAAAATTAACTTTGGAGTCATTTATGTGTTGCTGAGTTTGTTTCAATCAATTGGATTATTTGGTGGTCTTCAAATGTGTTTTCTGTGATAGATAAATTTACTAGGTTGTATCTTTTTGTACATAGAGGAGGTGTTAGTATAGTTGGAATAACTTAAAAAGCTTATGTACTAAGAAGGGAGGGGTGAATTAGTACCCTTAAAACTTTTAACCTTGCATTTTGATCTTTTACCAAGTTGAATACAATGCATAAAATGAACATAAAGTAAATAACTTACATCATGAAACATGCAAAAAATAAAAGAAATATTTTTTTCACTCATAGATTCTTTGTTATAGGAAAAAGTGCAATGGGGATGGCACCCTCAATCCTTCACCACTGCAGTAAGAAAATTTCTTGGTTAGAGGCAAAAATTTAGCTACTTTTGATAGCTTACCTAGTTAGTAGTACTATATTCAGTTAAGATTACAAAAGATTTATTCAGTCTACCTTGTTAGAAAAATTTACAATCTCTAGTCTAAGAGATGTACCTGTTTAAAGGATTTACAAAATATAAGACCCGTTAGGGCCTACCCACAAGATAGATTTGTATTTCACTGATTACAACAAAATTCAATACAAAATGTCTAATAATGGTGCATCGATCAAATGGTGTCCAGACTCAGTGTATTCTAAATCTCTATTACCTTATTCTGTACTTGGTAGCTTAGTATCATAAGCTCTATTTCATTATGCATACCTCTCCTCTACTTAACCTTTCAAAATATTCATCAGCTCTTTCAACTCTGTCAATAATCTTGACATTGTCAACCCTATGTAATCGCAACTGTTTGTAATCTTTGTGTGTGTGTGTGTGTGTGTGTGGGGGCGCGCGCAGGAGCACCCTAGTTAATGTAAGTGTTCATTTGGAACTTATGGTTTCCTTCAAGGTCATAGTGACCTTTAGATCATGTTAGTATCCTAGGATTCACATTGGACTTCTTTTGTAAGACCTAGTTCCAAGATTGGCATTTTATAAGCCCTTGGTAAACTATTGGTCAATGAATGTACAAAACCTAAATTATTGGTTATTTTCATGTTTTTCATGTTTTGATCCATTAGGGATCACAAAATAAAAGTTTGGACCAAGTTTGGTCACCTAGTATGCAAAATTGCTCAAAAAGTTGTCAAGCAACTTTTGAGCAACATTGACAACTTTTGTCAAAACTTGTAAAACTCATTCACAAATGGCTAGTTAGTTTAAAAATGAGATGTAACCATTGGGAATGGATACATAATCATTTATAGGTGGGTGGTAGTATGATGATGTAATTTTTGCATTAATAATCAATAAAGATCAACCATTTTCTGCAAATTTGTGAACAGTTAGTTGGTACAGATAGGTACGAAAAAAATTGAATGAAAGTGTGACACACCAAGTTGGTCCTGTGAATTATATTCCTTTTGCACTTGGTCTCATTTATTAATCTTCTATAAATTTCAAGTTATTGAATTTTCACTCACTGCCTGGTTTTTAGGCCCTAAATCAGGGTTTCAATAAGAATTGTGTATATTTCTTGTTTCCACCATGTGAATTTAACGACCCTTGGTGGAAATCATGTTTTGATTATTTTATTTAAGAATATGCAGGTGGATTTTGTCAAAGTGCAGGGAGATGGGTTTGCCATGATGCCCTAGGTGTACATGTCCACGTGTGCACCAACCAATGAATTAGGATAGTCCACATAACATTTGTTTGGGGAATCATCAACACCTCAAAATCAGTGTATAAGACCCTCATACATGTCGTCACATGATACAAGTGTTGGTTTGGGCATTGGATGCAAGGAAATAGCACTTATAATGCAAATATAGACCTAATTAGGCTTAATTACAGTAGCAATTTTGTGTGTCAACATGTCTTCCTTTAATCTTCATGTTTTGGTGCTCAAGTCTAATACCTTAGGCCATAAAGGGTATCTAAATCCCTAATTTGTTCAGGGGGTTATGTGGAAATATTTTGTGTAAGATCAAAAATCCTTCAAGAAAAGGCTACAATCCAATAGGAGGGTTTTCAAAGAAACTATGTTCAAAAGGTTGCATATGTTGAATAAGATCATGGAATCCTTGCCTTAGGGACCTAAATAGGCCACATTCATGAGTGTAGGTCATCCCTGGTCCTTCGAGTCATTTTATGGGGTATTGTTGATAATTTGGAATAAGTACTTAAGAGCCAACCATTTGGAATTGGTGTTCTAGAATTGGTGGAACCTAGTGAGTAGGTTTCCCTATGGGTAGTAGGTTGTGATAACCTAGATCCAAGTCATTCCTTCACTTGTGATAAGTGTAGGGAACTTTTGCCTCTTGGAGTTGGGAACTAAAGGGTTCATTTCCCTATTAAGTCCTTTTGAGGCTTCTTTTTGTCCACTCTACATCAAGTGGTATCATAGCTATGTCTCCTCCTGAGGATGAAGAAATACCTGCAAGGGTCACAAACATGGAACTTGCAAGGATAGTGAGAGATCAAAAGGCAGCAAATGCAACCCTAACTAGGAGGCTTAAATAATTGGAGAACAAGGTAGAGAGGGGAAGAGAAGACATGTCTGGTGATGAAGAAGGGAGTGAAGAGGGAGATGACACCCCTGATTAGGATGTGAACATTCCTGAAGACCAGAGACCCCTCCTAGATGCCTTAAAATCTACGGGGAGAAGAACCATGGAGGAGAAGTTGGATTTACCAACTTTCAATGTAAAGATGAATGCAGATTTGGTCTTTGAATGGATCGAGGCCTTCACAAGCTTCTTTGAATCTGAAGACATTCCCGAGAAGCTAACGCAGGAACATCTTGGGTGTAAGGGCAATCTTGCATCACCCAAAAATATGTGTTTTTTATTCAATAAGGGCTATTTTGTACAAAGCTGCTATTTTTGGAAACTTGCTATTTTTAGTAAGTTGGCCATTTGAAATCGAAATATTCTAATTTTTTAGGTGAAGGATCATCTTAGTCATATAAGCATGCCAGTTGATTTTCATTGCCATAGCATCTATATTGGCAAAGTTATTAAGGATTTACTATTGAGATTTTAGGGTGCGAAACCTTTGAGCTCAATTTTTAGGACCTTAGAGGCTCTGGATCAAGGTCAAACCCTAGTTGACTAGTACTTTGCTTGTCAACCACTGTAGATCGCGATCTCCCCTTTCCGAAAAGTGGTTATAATAGCCAATCGGAGCTACGGTTCAAAAGTTATGGCTTCTAGAAGTTGGGCTACCTAACCTCATATTTTGTAAATATTTAAAGCCGGCCCTTTTGTAATAAAAGTGGAAATAATTAAATGCTAAGGGTAGTTGACCTTAATGGCTAGATTTTTGGAACCTTCCCGGGCGGTGAAAAATTGCCTATTTAAGGAAGGCCCGTAGTCTTTTCTAGGGTAGTTCTGGGTGGTTATTGGAGGCTTTGTCCTACAGATTATTGTAAGGGATGCCCATGTGACTTTTGATATTGTAATTCTAAAGTTTGTAATTCCACATTTGTGGAGCCAATAAGAAGCCAATTTTCTGTTCTTGCAAATTTATGTTGTTTCTCTTTGTTTCTATTGTGTATTTGTGGTATTAAGGAGAGTCCCCTTCATCAAGTGGTATCAGAGCTAGAAGTTCTTGAGTGTGTAGATAGATCGCCTACTATGAGATAGTTTGCACCAAGACTGTGGTTAGGGTTTCAATGATAAGTACAAAAATGCCTCCATGAAGGGAGCTTGGCAGAAGAGCCAGAGGTGTACCACCTGAGGTTAGAACCCTCCAGAGACAAGTACAAGCATTGCAGGAAGAGATTTGCAGAGGCATGAGTATTGTTGTAAAAGAGGAAAGTGAGGATGAAGAGGAGATTTTGATCAGGAAGGTGAAATTCTGAACCAAGAGGAGGAAAGGCTTTTCTAGGCCATTTCCAAGAATAGGAAAAGACCTAAGCTTGATGTTCCCACATTTTGGGGAAATCTTAACCCAGAAGAGTTGATCGATTGGATCAATGAAATAGAAGAATATTTTTAGTATGAAGATATTGAGGATCCTAATAGGGTCAAATTTGTGAAGGCCCGACAGAAGGGTCATGCGAAGATCTGGTGGTAGGAGATTCAGTTGGAGTGAAATAGAAGAGGAAAGGAGAAAATCACAAGATGGGATCGGATGGTGGATAAATTGAACTGATAGTTCATTCCTGTTAATTATGAGCTTGATCTACTAAAAAAAATGCAAGGTTTGAAGAAAGCAGGGAAATATATCTAGGATTATACGGAGGAGTTCTATCGAATCCTCATCAGAACAGGCCATGCGGAAGTTGACAAGGAGAAAGTTTCCCATTACCTTAATGGGTTGAGGATGAGCATTCAGGAGGAGTTGAACCTGATCTAAATGAACAGTATTGAAGAGGCCTACTAGTTTTCCCTAAAGGTAGAGGAAAAGTTGAACAAGAATTTTGAAAGTAGGCAAAGCAGAAGAGGTCATGGTAGAAGATCTGGAGGAAAATCTTATGGAGGCTGAAATGAAGATCAGAAAAACAAGGATGAGGCCTATAGAAGTCAAGGTCAAAGGGGAAATAATTTCAATCAAAATAATAGATATCAAAGAGGAAGAGGATGAGGACAAGGATAAGGAAGAGGAGGCTTCCGTGGAACATGTTTTCACTGTGGAGAAGAAGGTCATAGGGAATTTGAATGTCCTCAACACCAAGGAAGGGTAGATAGGAGAAATGAAGGCCAGGCTAGAGTCACACATGTGGACAAAGATGCAAAATCATATCATTCTAAAGATGCTAAAGGAGGAGAAGTCCTAGTTAACAGAAGAGTCTTGCTGAGTGGTGAGCATGAACCTAAGCAAAGGAGGAGCTTGTTTTGCACTAGGTGCAAGTGTGAGAATAAGCATTGTGATGTGATTATTGATAGAGGAAGTACTGACAATCTGGTGTCAAAAGAGATGGTCACAAATTTGAATCTCAAGAGGAAGAAACACCCACATCCATACCGGATCAATTGGGTGCAGGATGACCACAAGGTCATGGTTAATGAACAGTGCCTAGTAAAGTTCAAGAATGGAAGGTACTATAATGAGGTACTATGTGATATCATACCTATGGATGCTTTTCATATGTTGCTGGGAAGACCGTGGTAGTTTGATAGGCATGATGTACATGATGGCCATGCAAATACATAATCCCTAACAAAGGATGGAGTGCGACATAAGCTAAAACCATTTAACAATACAAAATAAAAGGTATGTAGTAATGCAAGAATAACTTTTGTTGATGGAAGGAAATTCCTAGAGGGTATGAAGCATGAGAATATGTGTTTTGCCTTAATTCCGAAAGCTAGTAAAGAGGAAGTAGAAGATGTGCCTGTATAAGTTGCAGATTTGTTGAATGAGTTTCAGGATATTGTATCCGATAATGTGCCTAATGGATTACCACCAGTAAGGAAGATCAGTCATCAGATGGACTTGATCCCAGGAGCCAGCTTTCCAAATAAGGTAGCACAAAGAATGACACCAGAAGAAAGTGAAGAATTGAACAGACAAGTGCAAGAGTTGTTGTAGAAGGGTTTGATTCATGAGAGATTGAGTCCATGTGTTATACCAGTAGTATTAGCACCAAAGAAGAATGGAGAATGGAGAATGGAGGATGTGAACAGATTCTAGGGCTATCAACAAAATCATAATCCAGTATAGATTTCCATTGCCCTGGATGGATGATATTATGGACTATTTGAGTGGAGTTGTGCACTTCTCAAAGATAGATCTGAAGAGTGGATATCACCAGATTTAGATCAGAGAAGGAGATGAATGGAAGACTACCTTCAAAACAAAGGAGGGACTTTTTGAGTGGTTGGCCATGCCCTTTGTGCTAACCAATGCACCAAGCACTTTCATGTGGCTCATGAATGAGGTCTTGAAAGAATTTCTGGGAAAGTTTGTCATTGTTTACCTAGATGATATTTTGATCTTTAGTAAGACATTGGACGAGCATCTAATGCACATTTGTAGGGTTTTGAAGAATTTGAGGGAAGAAAACTTGTTGATTAATTTGAAGAAGTGCAGTTTTGTGAAGGAGTTAGTGTATTTGGGATTTATAGTTTCAGCAGAAGGACTGAAAATGGAACTAGAGAAAGTGCAGGCTATCCTAGAATGGCCTACTCTAGGGAGTGCTACTAAGGTAAGATCATTTCATGGTTTGGCTATTTTTTACAGAACTTTTATTAGAATTTTTAGCAGTATTTGTGGTCCCTTGACTGAAACAATGAGAAGGGATAGTAAAGAGTTTAAGTGGACTAAAGGGGCTGAGAAGAGTTTTGAACTATTAAAAAAAAAAGATACAGAATAACCTGTTTTAGCACTTCCTAATTTTAATAAGGTGTTTCAAGTAGACTACAATGCTAGTGGTATTGGAATAGGAGCTATTTTGAGCCAAGAAGGTAAACCTATTGCATATTTTAGTGAGAAGTTAAATGATGCCTAGAGAAAATATTCTGTTTATGATAAATAATTTTATGCTATAATTCAAGCATTGAAGAAGTGGAGACACTATCTGCTTCATAAGGAGTTTGTTTTGTATACTGGTCCTCAAGCTTTATAATATTTGAATAGTCAAGGAAAGTTGAATCAAAGACATTTGAAATGGGTTGAATTTTTATAGAGTTACACATTTATTTTGAAGCATAGGAGTGGAAATTCTAATAGAGTTGTAGATGCTCTTAGTAGAAGACAACTTTTGCTAACAGAGATGCAGATCGAGGTGGTTGGGTTCAAGGAGCTCAAGAGTTTGTCTCGAGATGATCTTGATTTTGGTGAACCTTGGAAAGCTTTTACGGAACTTGTTACTCTAGACAGAATGAAGTGGCTGGACTTCATCATTCAAGATGGAATGTTATTTAGAAGGAGCTAGTTGTGCATTTTTCAAAGTTCTATGAGGGAGAATCTCTTCAAGGAGAAGCATAGCGGAGGATTGGCAGGATATTTTGGTTGAGATAAAACCCTTGCTCTAGTTAGCGAGAATTATCATTAGCCACATTTGCAATAAGATGTCAAGAAGTTTCTACAGAGTTGTAAAGTATGTCAAATGGAAAAAGGAGCAAAGTAGAATATAGGGTTGTATCAGCCATTACCTATACCAGAGAAGCCTTGGGAGGATATCAGTATGGACTTTTTTCTTGGTTTACCAAGGACTTAGCGGGGACATGCTTCAATTTTGTGGTGGTTGACAGGTTCTCAAAGATGGCACATTTCATTCCCTGTAAGAAGACTAGTGATGCTATTCATGTGGCTGAATTGTTTTTTAAAGAAGTGGTGAGACTACATTTTCTGTCAAAGAGTATAGTTTTAGATCGAGACACTAAGTTTGTTGGATATTTTTGGCACACATTGTGGAAGAAATTGAAGACAGACTTGAAGTTCAGCTCATCACATCATCCACAAACTCATGGACAGACAGAGGTGGTGAACAGGAGTTTGGGGAATTTGCTGAGATGTTTGGTTGGAGATAAGACAACAAGTTGGGATTTGATTTTACCAAGGACAGAATTTGCATACAATAATTCTGTCAATAGGAGCACTAGTAAATCACTATTCCAGATTGTATTTGGAAGTAGTCCCAGAAATGCTTCAGAGTTGAGGAAGATAGACAAAGGAGAGATAAGTAGTGCTGAAGCTGAGGATTTTGCAGAGCATTTGAAGAACATCCATCAGGAGGTGAGGAAGCACATTACCAAGATGAATGAATAGTATAAAGCTAAGGCAGATGAGAGAAGGAGGCATAAAGAATTTTAGGTTGGGGATGAAGTCATGGTTCATTTTCTGAAGGAGTGATTTCTAGTTGGTACATATAACAAGTTGAAAATGAAGAAGTTTGGGCCATGTAAGATATTGAAGAAGCATGATTCAGGAAATGCTTATGAGATAGAATTGCCTACTGAGTTGAATATTTCACCAGTATTTAACATTGCAGATTTGACAGAGTACCATGAAGGGGGTATTGAAGGCAAGGTCACAGAAACACAATAGAGTATTCCAGCTAGTACTTTAGCTACCAAGGAGATTGAAGATATACTTGATAGTTGTGTTGGCAGAAGCACAAGGAACAGGACATATGAAGAGTATCTGGTCAAATGGAGAGGATGACATGTAGAAGAGTCATCATGGCTGACAAAAGAGGAGGTTGACCATCTAGGTTTTCGTCTACACACCTGAGACGTGACAGGGTCACTTCTCAAATTACCCTGGGTGTCTGATGCAGAGCATCCTCGATTTAAGGGAAATCTTGCATCACCCAAGAATATGTGTTTTCTATTCAATAAGGGCTATTTTGTACAAAGCTACTATTTTTGGAAACTTTCTATTTTTAGTAAGTTGGCCATTTGAACTCAAAATATTCTAATTTTTTAGGTGAAGAATCATCTGAGTCATATAAGCATGCTAGTTAAGTTTTATTGCCGTAGCATCTGTATTGTCGAACCTATTAAGTATTTACTGTTGAGATTTTAGGGTGCAAAATCTTTGAGCTCAATTTTCAGGACCTTAGAGGCTCTGGATCAAGGTCGAACCCTCATCTAATTGGCACTTTGCTATTTAGCCACTATAGATTGTGATCTCCCCTTTTTGGAAAGTGGTTATAATAGCCAATCAGAGCTATGGTTCAAAAGTTATGGCTTCTGAAAGTTGGGCTTCCTAATCTCATATTTTTTAAATATTTAAAGCCGACACTTTTGTAATAAAACTGAAAAGTACTTAAATGCTAAGGGTAGTCGGCCTTAATGGCTAGATTTCTAGGGTAGCTTGAGGTGGTTATTGGAGGCTTTGTCCTACAGATTATTATAAGGGATGCCCATGTGGCTTTTGATATTGTAATTCTGAAGTTTGTAATTCCACATTTGTGGAGCCAATAAGAAGCCAATTTTCTGTTCTTGCAAATTTATGTTGTTTCTCTCTGTTTCTATTGTGTATTTGTGGTATTAAGGGGAGTCCCCTTCATCAAGTGGTATCAGAGCGAGAAGTTGCTAAGTGTGTAGACAGATAGCCGATTGTGAGACAGTTTGCACTAGGACCGTGGTTAGGGTTTTAGCGATAAGTACAAAAATGCCTCCATGAAGGGAGTGTGGCAAAAGAGCTAGAGGTGTGCTACCTGAGGTTAGATCCCTCCAGAGACAAGTACAAGCATTACAGGAAGAGATTTGTAGAGGCATGAATCTTTCTCTAAGAGAGGAAAGTGAGGATGAAGCCGAAGTAGAAGGAGATTTTGATTAGGAAGGTGAAATTCTGAACCAAGAGGAGGAAAGGCTTTTTCAGGCCATTTCCAAGATTGGGAAAAGACCTAAGCATGGTGTTCTTACATTTTTGGTAAATCTTAATCCAGAAGAGTTGATCGATTGGGTCAATGAAATAGAAAAATATTTTGAGTATGAAGATATTGAGGTTCCTGATAGTGTCAAATTTGCGAAGTCCTGACTGAAGGGTCATGCGAAGATATGGTGGAAGGAGATTTAGTTGGAGCGAAATAGAAGAGGAAAAGAGAAAATCACAAGATGAGATCGGATGGTGGATAAATTGAAGTGACAGTTCATTCTTGTTGATTATGAGCTCAATCTACTGAAGAAAATGCAAGGTTTGAAGCAAGCAGGGAAATCTGTCCAGGAGTATATGGAGGAGTTCTATCGAATCCTCATCAAAATAGGCCATGAAAAAGCTGACAAAGAGAAATTTTCCCATTACCTTAATGGGTTGAGGCCGACCATTTAGGAGGAGTTGAACCTAATGCAAATGAATAGTATTGAAGAGGCCTACTAGTTTTCCCTAAAGGTAGAGGAAAATTTGAACAAGAAGTTTGAAAGCAGGCAAAGTGGAAGAGGTCATGGTGGAAGATCTAGTGGACAATATTATGGAGGCAAAAATGAAGATAAAAAAAATAAGGATGAGGCCATTAGTAGTCTAGGTTAGAGGGGAAATAATTTCAATCAAAATAATAGATATCAAAGAGGAAGAGGATGAGGAAAAGGATCAGGAAGAGGAGGTTTCTGTGGAACATGTTTTCACCGTGGAGAAGAAGGTCATAGGGCATATGAATGTCCTCAACACCAAGGAAGGGTAGATAGGAGAAATGATGGCTAGGCTAGAGTCGCACATGTGGATGAAGATGCAAAATCATCTCATTCTGAAGATGCTGAAGGAGGATAAGTCCTAGTTAATAGAAGAGTCCTACTTAGTGAATGAGGAGCTTGTTTCACACTAGGTGCAAGTGTGAGAATAAGTGTTGTGATGTGATTATTGATAGTGGAATTATTGACAATCTGGTGTCAGAAGAGATGATCAAAAAGTTGAAGCTCAAGAGGAAGAAACACCCACATCCATAACGGATCACCTAGGTGCAGGATGACCATAAGGTCATGGTTAATGAATAGTGCCTAGTAAAGTTCAAGATTGGAAGGTACTATGATGAGGTACGATGTGATATCATACCTATGGATGCTTGTCATATGTTGTTGGGAAGGCTGTTGAAGTTTGATAGGCATGCTGTACATGATGGGCATGTAAATACATATTCCTTGACAAAGGATGCAGTGCGACATAAGCTAAAACCATTGAACAATACAAAAGAGAAGGTATGTAGTAATGCAAGAATAACTTGTGTTGAGGGAAGAAAATTCCTAGAGGTTATGAAGCATGAGAATATGTGTTTTTCCTTAATTCCAAAAGCTAGTAAAGAGGAAGTAGAAGATGTTCCTGTAGAAGTTGTAGATCTATTGAATGAGTTTCAGGATATTGTATCCGATAATGTGCCTGATGGATTACTACTAGTAAGGAGGATCAGTCATCAGATGGACTTGATCCCAGGAGCTATTTTACCAAATAAGGCAGCACACAGAATGACACTAGAAGAGAGTGAAGAGTTGAACAGACAAGTGCAAGAGTTGTTGCAGAAGGGTTTGATTCGTGAGAGCTTGAGTCCATGTGTTGTACCAACATTATTAGCACCAAAGAAGAATGGAGAATGGTGTAAGGAAACTCAGGTCCAACATAGACTTCACATACTTACTCTGACTCAACCAAAGTTTTCTTTTAGACCTGTCTCTACTGATTTCCATACCCAAGATGTACCTTGCTGCCCCAAGATCTTTCATCTCAAACTGTGCTGACAACTGAGATTTAAAATCAAAAATCATACCCTTACCCTTCCCAAACAACAACATATCATCAACATATAATGCAACAATAAGAAGGTGATCATTTTCAACTCTGAAATAAACACACTGATCTGATTTTGATCTTATAAATCCAATTGAAAACACAAAGGCATCAAACTTAAGGTACCACATCCTAGGAGATTTCTTCAAACCATATAGAGATTTATTTAATCTACAAACTAAGGATTCTCTACCTTTAACAATGTAGTGCTTAGGCTGTGACATATAAATCTCTTCCTCCAAATCACCATGAAGGAAAGTTGTCTTCACATCCATCTGTTCTATCTCTAAATCATATGATGCAGTAAGAGATAATAGAAATCTAATGGATGTCAACTTT
>MU224323.1:1650123-1673387 GCA_018584345.1 Thuja plicata | reverse complement strand
GTCACAGAAGCACAATGGAGTATTCCAGCTACTACTTCAGCTACCAAGGAGATTGAAGATATACTAGATAGTCATGTTGGCAGAAGCACAAGGAACATGACATATGAAGAGTATCTGGTCAAATGGACAGGACAACCTGTAGAAGATTCAACATGACTGAAAAAGGAGGAGGTTGATGATCTAGGTTTTCCTCTACACACCTAAGACGTGACAGGGTCACTTCTCAAATTACCTTCAGTGTCTGATACAGGAGCATCCTAGGTGTAAGGGAAATCTTGCATCACCCAAAAATATGTGTTTTCTATTCAATAAGGGCTATTTTGTACAAAGCTACTATTTTTGGAAACTTTCTATTTGTAGTAAGTTGGCCATTTGAACTCAAAATGTTCTAATTTTTTAGGTGAAGGATCATCTTAGTCATATAAGCATGCTAGTTGAGTTTCATTTCCATAGCATCTATATTGGCAAAGTTATTAAGGATTTACTATTGATATTTTAGGGTGCGAAACCTTTGAGCTGAATTTTTAGGACCTTAGAGGCTCCGGATCATAGTTGAACCCCCAGCTGACTAGTGTGTTTCCCCTATCAACCACTGTAGATCGCAATCTCCCCTTTTTGGAAAGTGGTTATAATAGCCAATCAGAGCTACAGTTAAAAAGTTATGGCTTCAAGAAGTTGGGCTACCTAATCTCATATTTTGTAAATATTTAAAGTTGACCCTTTTGTAATAAAAGTGAAAAATAATTAAATGCTAAGGGTAGTCAGCCTTAATGGCTAGATTTCTGGAACCTTCTCGGGTGGTGGAAAATTGCCTATATAAGGAAGGCTTGTAGTCTATTCTAGGGTAGTTTTGGGTGATTATTGGAGGCTTTGTCCTAAAAATAATTGTAAGGGATGCCCATGTGGCTTTTGATATTTTATTTTTGAAGTTTGTAATTCCACATTTGTGGAGCCAATAAGAAGCCAATTTTCTGTTCTTGCAAATTTTTGTTGTTTCTCTCTGTTTCTATTGTGTATTTATGGTATTAAGGGGAGTCCCCTTCATCAAGTGGTCACAGAGTGAGAAGTTCCCAAGTGTGTAGAAAGATCGCCGACTGTGAGGCAGTTTGCACCAGGACCGTGGTTAGGGTTTCAGTGATAAGTACAAAAATCCCTCCATGAAGGGATTATGGAAGAATAGCCGGAGGTGTGAGACCTGAGCTTAGAGCCCTCCAGAGACAAGTACAAGCATTGCAGGAAGAGATTTGTAGAGGCATGAATCATTTCATAAGAGAGGAAAGTGAGGATGAAGCCAAAGTAGAAGGAGATTTTGATCAGGAAGGCAAAATTATGAACCAAGAGGAGGAAAGGCTTTTTCGTGCCATTTCCAAGATTGAAAAAAGACCTAAGCTTGATGTTCCCACGTTTTCCTGAAACTTAAACCAGAAGAGTTGATTGATTGGATCAATGAAATAGAAGAATATTTTGAGTATGAAGATATTGAGGATCCTGATAGGGTCAAATTTGTGAAGGCCCGACTGAAGGGTCATGCAAATATCTGGTGGTAGGAGATTCTGTTGGAGTGAAATAGAAGAGGAAAGGAGAAAATCACAAGATGGGATCGGATGGTGGATAAATTGAAGCAAAATTTTATTCATGTTGATTATGAGCTCGATCTAATGAAGAAAATGCAAGGTTCGAAGCAAGCAGGGAAATCTGTCCAGGAGTATACGGAGGAGTTCTATCAAATCCTCATCAGAACAGGCCATGCAGAAGATAACAAGGAGAAAGTTGCCCATTACCTTAATGGGTTGAGGCTGAGCATTCAGGAGGTGTTGAACCTAATCTGAATGAATAGTATTGAAGAGGCCTACTAGTTTTCCCTAATGGTAGAGGAAAAGTTGAACAAGAAGTTTAAAAGTAGGCAAAGTGGAAGAGGTGGTGGTGGAAGATCTGGTGGATGATCTTATGGAGGCTGAAATGAAGATAAAAAAAATAAGGATGAGGCCAGTAGTAGTCAAGGTCAGAGGGGAAATAATTTCAATCAAAATAAAAGAGATCAAAGAGGAAAAGGATGAGGACAAGGATCAGGAAGAGCAGGCTTCTGTGGAACATGTTTTCATTGTGGAGAAGAAGGTCATAGGGCATATGAATGTCCTCAATGCCAAGGAAGGGAAGATAGGAGAAATGACAGCTAGGCCAGAGTCACACATGTGGACAAAGATGCAAAATCATCTCATTCTGAAGATGTTGAAGGAGAAGAAGTCCTAGTTAATAAAAGAGTCCTACTGAGTGGTGAGAATGAACCTAAGTAAAGGAGGAGCTTGTTTTGCACTAGGTGCAAGTGTGAGAATAAGTGTTGTGATATGATTATTGATAGCAAAAGTACTGACAATCTAGTGTCAGAAGATATGGTCAAAAAGTTGAAGCTCAAGAGGTAGAAACACCCACATCCATACTGGATCACCTGGGTGCAGGATGACCACAAGGTCATGGTTAATGAACAGTGCCTAGTAAAGTTCAAGATTGGAAGGTACTATGATGAGGTACTATGCGATATCATACCTATGGATGCTTGTCATATGTTGCTAGGAAGGCTGTGGTAGTTTGATAGGCATGTTGTACATGATGGTCATGAAAATACATATTCCCTAATAAAGGATGGAGTGCAACATAAGCTAAAACCATTGAACAATACAAAAGAAAAGGTATTTAGTTATGCAAGAATAACTTTTACTAATGGATGGAAATTCCTAGAGGGTATGAAGCATGAGAATATGTGTTTTGCCTTAATTCCAAAAGCTAGTAAAGAGGAAGTAGAAGATGTGTCTGTAGAAGTTGTAGATCTGTTGAATGAGTTTCAGGATATTGTATCTGATAATGTTCCTGATGGATTACCACTAGTAAGGAAGATAAGTCATTAGATGGACTTGATCCCAAGAGCTAGTTTGCCAAATAAGGCAGCACATAGAATGACACTAGAAGAAAGTGAAGAATTGAACAGACAAGTGCAAGAGTTGTTGCAGAAGGGTTTGATTCATGAGAGCTTGAGTCCATGTATTGTACTAGCAGTATTAGCACCAAAGAAGAATGGAGAATGTAGGATGTGCATAGATTCTTTGGCTATCAACAAGATCACAATCAAGTATAGATTTCTATTGCCACAGATGGATGATATTATGGACTATTTGAGTGGAACTATGTACTTCTCAAAGATAGATCTGAAGAGTGGATCGTACCAGATTTGGATCAAAGAAGGAGATGAATGGAAGACTTCCTTCAAAACAAAGGAGGGACTTTTTGAGTGGTTGGTCATGCCCTTTAGGCTAACCAATGCACCAAGCACTTTCATGCGGCTCATGAATGAGGTCTTGAAAGAATTTATGGGTAAGTTTGTCATTGTTTACCTAGATGATATTTTGATCTTTAGTAAGACATTGGCGGAGCATCAAATGAATATTTGTAGGGTTTTGGATAAGTTGAGGGAAGAAAAATTGTTGATTAATTTGAAGAAGTGCAGTTTTGTGAAGGAGTTTGTGTATCTAGGATATATAGTTTTTGGAGAAGGATTGAAAATGGAACCAGAGAAAGTGTAGGCTATCCTAGAATGGCCTACTCCAAGGAGTGCTACTAAGGTAAGATCATTTCATGGTTTGGCTAGCTTTTAAAAAAAAATTATCAGAAGTTTTAGCAGTATTTGTGGTCCCTTCACTGAAATTATGAGAGGGGATAGGAAAGAGTTTAAGTGGACTAAAGGGGCTGAGAAGAGTTTTGAACTGTTAAAACAAAAAGTTACAGAACAACCTATTTTAGCAATTCCTGATTTTAATAAGGTGTTTCAAGTAGACTATGATGCTAATGGTACTGGAATAAGAACTGTTTTGAGCCAAGAAGGTAAACCTATTACATATTTCAGTGAGAATTTAAATGATACCAAGAGAAAATATTTTATTTATGATCAGGAATTTTATGCTATAATTGAAGCATTCAAGAAGTTGAGACACTATCTACTTCCTAAGGAGTTTGTTTTGTATACTGATCATCAAGATTTTCAAGATTTGAATAGTCAAGGAAAATTCAATCAAAGACATTTGAAATGGGTTGAATTTTTGCAGAGTTACACATTTGTTTTGAAACACAGGAGTGGAATGTCTAACAAAGTTGTAGATGCTCTTAGAAGAAGGCAAATTTTTCTAACAGAGATGCAAATTGAGGTGGTTGGGTTCAAGGAGCTCAAGAGTTTGTATATAGAGGATCCTGATTTTGGTAAAGCTTGGAAAGCTTGTAGGGAACCTGTTACTCCAGACAGAATGAAGTGGCTGGACTTCATCATTTAGGATGGAATGTTATTTAGAGGGAGCCAGTTGTGCATTCCATGAAGTTCTATGAGGGAGAATCTCATCAAGGAGAAGCATAGTGGAGTATTGGCTAGACATTTTGGTTGAGATAAAACCCTTTCTCTGGTTAGCGAGAATTATCATTGGCCACAGTTGCAGCAAGATGTCAAGAAGTTTGTACAAAGTTGTAGACTATGTCAAATGGAAAAAGGAGAAAAGTAGAATATAGGATTGTATCAGCCATTACTTGTACCAGAGAAGCCTTGGGAGGATATCAGTATGGACTTTGTTCTTGGTTTACCAAGGACTCAGCGGGGACATGATTCAATTTTTGTGGTGGTTGACAGGTTTTCAAAGATGGCACATTTCATTCCCTATAAGAAGAATAATCATGCTATTCATTTGGATGAAATTTTTTTCAAAAAAGTGGTGAGAATACATGGTCTGCCAAAGAGTATAGTTTCATATCGAGACACTAAGTTTGTTGGATATTTCTGGTGCACATTATGGAAGAAATTGAAGAGAGACTTGATGTTCAGCTCATCACATCATCCACAAACTGATGGACAGATAGAGGTGGTGAATAGGAGTTTGGGGAATTTGCTGAGATGTTTGGTTGGAGATAAGCCAACAGGTTGGGATTTGATTTTACCAAAGGAAAAATTTTCATACAATAATTTTGTCAATAGGAGCACTGGTAAATCACCATTCCAGATTGTATTTGGAAGTAGTCCCAGAAATGCTTCAGAGTTGAGGAAGATAGACAAAGGAGAGATAAGTAGTGTAGAAGCTGAGGATTTTGTAGAACATTTGAAGAACATCCATGAGGAGGTGAGGAAGCACATTACCAAGATGAATGCACAGTATAATGCTAAGGTAGATGAGAGGAGGCATAAAGAATTTTAGGTTTGGGATGAAGTCATGGCTCATTTGTGAAATGAGTGATTTCCAGTTGGTACATATAACAAGTTGAAAATGAAGAAGTTTGGGCCATGTAAGATATTGAAGAAGCATGATTCAGGAAATGCTTATGAGGTAGAATTGCCTACTGAGTTGAATATTTCACCAATATTTAACATTGTAGATTTGACAGAGTACCATGAAGGGGGTATTGAAGGCAAGGTCACAAAAGCACAATCTAGTATTCCAACTACTACTTCAGCTACCAAGGAGATTGAAGATATACTAGATAGTCATGTTGGCAGAAGCACAAGGAACAAGATATATGAAGAGTATCTAGTCAAATGGAGAGGATGACCTGTAGAAGATTCATCATGGCTGACAAAGGAGGAGGTTGACCATCTAGGTTTTCCTATGCACACCTAAGATGTGACAGGGTCACTTCTCAAATTACCTTGGGTGTTTGATGCAGGAGCACCCTAGGTGTAAGGGAAATCTTGCATCACCCAAAAATATGCGTTTTCTATTCAATAAGGGCTATTTTGTACAAAGCTGCTATTTTTGGAAACTTGCTATTTTTAGTAAGTTGGTCATTTGAACTTGAAATGTTCTAATTTTTCTAGTGAAGGATCATCTTAGTCATATAAGCATGCCATTTGAGTTTCATTTCCATAGCATATGTATTGGCGAAGTTATTAAGGATTTATTGTTGAGATTTTAGGGTGCGAAACCTTTGAGCTCAATTTTTAGGACCTTAGAGGCTTTGGATCATGGTCAAACCCCTCACTGACTGGCACATCGCCTATTAGCCACTATAGATTGTGATCTCCCCTTTCTGGAAAGTGGTTATAATAGCCAATCAGAGCTACGGTTCAAAAGTTTTGGCTTTCGGAAGTTGGGATACCTAATCTCATATTTTTTAAATATTTAAAGCCGACCCTTTTGTAATAAAAGTGAAAAATAATTAAATGCTAAGGGTAGTCAGCCTTAATGGCTAGATTTTTGGAACCTTCTCGGGTGGTGGAAAATTTCCTATTTAAGGAAGGCCTGTAGTCTTTTCTAGGGCAGTTCAGGGTGGTTATTGGAGGCTTTGCCCTATAGATTATTGTAAGGGATGCCCATGTGGCTTTTGATATTGTAATTCTGATGTTTGTAATTCCACATTTATGGAGCCAATAAGAAGCCAATTTTCTATTCTTGCAAATTTCTGTTGTTTCTCTCTGTTTCTATTGTATATTTGTGGTATTAAGGGGAGTTCCCTTCATCAGAAGCAAAGAGTAAAGATGGAATGATCCAAGTTGAAGGGAGCAGCCCTAACTTGGTGGAACTTCATCCAAACAGAGAGGGTTAAGAATGGGAGAAGTATGATTACTTCATGGAACAAGATGATAGCATTGATCAAAGATACATATGTGCTTGAAGATTATGGGGTACAACTCCATAGAAGGAAGCAAAATCTAAAGAAAAAAGACATGGATGTAGGCTCATACACCGAGGAGTTCCTAAAACTATGCATGAAGACTAATGTAGTAGAGGATGAAGAAGAAAAGATAGCAAGATACATGAATGGTCTTAAGGTATCCATTCAAGAACTTTTCCTACATTTCCCTACATTAGTAAACAAATGTTATGAAATGGAAATCAAGGTAGAGGAGAAGTGGAAAAGAAAACAAGATTTTGGCAAGGGAAAGAGAAACGATGGTGGAAATAATTTTAGAGGAAGAGGTACCTCTTGGAATAGAGGACAATATAGTGGTAGCAGAAGCAAGACCCCTCACCAAGGCCAAGGGGATAGGGAACAATTTGATTCAAATATTAGAGGAAAATATAGAGGAAGAAGGCCCTTCAATAGAGGGAGAACAAATACAGGAAGAGGAAATGGACCTTTAAGGTGTTACTATTGCAACCAACTTTGACACCATGCAGGAAGATGCCTTGAGAAAAGGAACAACAACAATCAGGGGGAGAGAAGGACACAACTCATCCAAGAAGACAAATAGGAAGATAATGCCAATCCAAGGGACCTATAACTAGAGGAAGGAGCATGTCTGATGATGAGGCAAGTATTCCTTCAAGTACCACAAAACCAAGAACCACCTCAAAGGAAAAACCTCTTCAGGACAAAGATCAAATGCGATGGAAAGGTATGTAATCTACTGATAGATTCTGGTTCAACTAAAAATTTAGTATATCTTGAAATGGTTCAAAAACTAAATCTTCCTAAGAAGCCACACCCCTTTCCCTACCATATCTCTTGGTTAACCAAAGGTCAACTAAATTTAGTAACTGAACAAGCATGGGTAGAATTTTCTATTGCAGACTTCAAAGATAAAGTACTTTGTGATGTTGTGGAAATGGATGCTTCCCACATCCTTCTAGACAGGCCTTGGCAATATGATGTGGATGCCACATATCATTGTAGGAAGAACACCTAATCTATCACTAAGAATGGGGAAACTTTTACCATGAAGCCCCTACCTAATCCTAAAACAGAGAAAGAACCTACTGTTATTACCTTAGGAGAAAAGGAAATGTTATAAGTGTTAAAAGAACTTGAGACTGAAGACTTTATTCTAATCTCTAAGCCCAAGGATAGCATAAGATTTGTTGATAAGGATCACATACCAAATTAAGTCAAAGAACTTCTAAATCAATATAGTGATGTCACTGTTAGTGACCTGCCCACAAACCTCCCTCCCTTAAGAGATATCAATCATCAAATAGACCTAATACCTAGTTCTTTCTTTCCTAATAAGGCCTCATATAATATGACACCTACTCAGCATGCAGAGATTACAAAACAAGAAAATGAGTTGTTAGAGAAAGGCTTAATTCAGAAAAGTATTAGCCCATGTGCAGTCCCATCTGTTCTTGCCCCTAAAAAGGATGGTAAATGGAGATTATGTATAGAGAGTAAATCCATCAACAAGATCACTATAAGATACAAGCTCCCTATCCCAAGAATGGAGGATTTACTTGATCAATTGGGAAATGCATTTTACGTCACAAAAATTGATTTAAAATCAGGATACCACCAAATAAGGATAAATCCATGAGATGAATGGAAAACAACTTTTAAAATAATTGAAGGCCTTTTTAAGTGGTTGGTGATGCCATTCAGGCTGAGCAATGCCCCAAGCACATTCATGAGACTCGTGAATGAAAACAACTTTATTGGAAATTTGTAGTCATATATCTTGATGACATTCTAATATTGAGTCATAGCAAGGAAGAACATCTTGATCACATTGAACATGTTTTAAGGAGACTTCATCAAAACAAGTTAGTGATTAACTTGGAAAAGTGCATGTTCTTGAAGAAGGAACTTGTGTTCTTAGGGTTTTTCATCTCACAAGGCACCCTAAAAATGGGCCCTGAGAAGGTTCAAGCAATTTTCAACTGGCCTCCACTAAAGAACCAAGGTGATGTTAGAAGTTTTCATGGTCTTGCCACTTTTTTTAGGAAATTCATAAAAAATTGTAGTCAACCCTAAGAAGGTTCAAGAAATTTTCAATTGGCCTCCACCAAAGAACCAGGGTGATGTTAGAAGTTTTCATGGTCTTGCCACTTTTTATAGGAAATTCATAAAAAAATGCAATTATGTTGGTGCACCTATGTTGCAGTCATGTTTGTGCACCTCTTGGCCTATCTACTAGATAAAGAGAAGATATATCTGAAGAAGAATAAGAAGAAGAAGTAAGTGAATATGAAGAATAGATTAGTGTTAAGGCAAAAGGAAAGAAACCAGTAGTAGCCAAGGTAACTAAGCCTAGCCAAGAAAAACCTAAAGTTACCCCTCTCATTGCCAATCATCCAAGGACAAGGGAATATGCTATTACATCTCCAGAAGTGCAAACAAAAGTATATGAAAAGAAGAAGGTTGGAGAGAGTAGTTCAGGATCAAAGAATCAATTTGCAACAAAGGTTGTGCCGAGCCTACAAGTAAAAATACCAAGAAGGAAACTAAATTTGGATCCAAAAAGTGATGAAGAAAAGACTAAAACTGATGAACCCAGCAACATACTAGTTGCACCATTCAAAAGACCCACTGATATTAATGAGGTATGTGAGAATTTGAGGAATTTTGCAGGGTTATCTAGTTTTAATTTTATCAAGTATGAGAAATTGAATGTAGAAGATAAGCATAAAGTTCAGGAAGCTCTACTAGATATGTTGAGCACTTTTGAGTTAACTCCTATAGAGATAGGAAACAATGTGCCGACTGAACTATATGAGTTTCTATCTAGAAAATGGGAATTTCCACTTACTATTGAGAGACAGATTAGAGAAGGTACATTAACTAAGGTCATCCCTAAGCTGACTAAGAAACAAAGAGTTAAATTTTTTGAGGAGTACAAACATAAATTCATACCTAAACTTAGAGGATATGCTATTTTAAAAAATGATATTGAAAGTGTAGTACAATAGAGTACTAGGATATGGAAGGAAATCTTTGGATTGGTAGCTCCACAAAAGGAGAAGACTGATTAAGGAACATTTGAGTACAAGGATAAAGAAGTTGAAATCACCCCTACACCACAGAAAGCAAAAGAGAAAATTGCTACTGAGCTTGACAAGACTGAAGTAGAACCAAAAGAACAAACATATATAGTAAACACTGTTGATCTGACAACAGACAATCCAATTGATAACACAATTGATGATTGTAGCAATTTGAATGTCAAGGGTTAGGATGAGATGAGAGATACAAGTATAGAATCACCTATTAAGGCTACTAAGGTTGAAGGAGAGAAGAGTATAGAGAAAGATGAAGAGAAAAATCAAGAGAAACCTAAAGATAAAATTGAACAAAAGGAAGTAGAGAAGGAGAAGATAGATGAACAAGAGGTAAATACACAAAATCCACCTATTTTAGAGGCTGTGAAAATAGTTTTAGATAGTGGAGAGGAGATGAGGGATACTAACAATGAGCCTAAGGAACAAGAGGCAATGCAAGTGTTGGTTGATTTACCACACTCTACATCATCTACTCCCACTAGACCTAAAATAGGAGGTATGCCTGATCAACAAGCAATTTTGACTAAATTGGAAGATGCAATGGTGACTCATACTGACAAAGGAAAATGTATTTAGGAAATGAAGCCGAGCAGTAGCTCGCCTGAATTTAAGAGGAGGAAAGTTATGAAGAAGAAGTATCCCACTCTTAATGTCATATTAGATGAAGTAATTGTGATTCCACAATGGGATCCCAATGTTTTATCTTATGAAAAAAATGAGACTCTTCAAGAATTAATCAACAGGAAGAAAAGGCAAGAAGAAATGAAAAGAGAGCAGAAGAAAAAGCAGGTGTTACATGACATCAAGGATATATTTGTAAAAGATTTTGACATGGAAGATGAAAATCCTCAAGCTCCAATTCTTGAATAGTTAGTTCATATTGTGCAGAAGGTAAATGATGACAACATTGAATCAAATGAGAAGTTATTGCAATGGTCCATGAGGAAATTCAAGAATAAAGTATTGGAAAAAATCTCAGAAGAGATTGCGACAAAGCAGGTTGAACTTTCTTCTCTTGTAGAAATTTTGGAGGAAGTTGCAACTAATGTTTATTCTTTGTATAATAAGTAATGTAATGTAGAATTCTTCACAAAGGATAACCTATAGGCTATAGAGAAATTGCAATTAGACTTGAATTCAATTGGGATTTCACCGAGTATGGATGCTAGCACTAGCTCCTTACATTTTAATAGATTGACTAATGCACAAAGGAGAATAGCCGAGCTCATGGCTGAAGATGGTCTGATAAGGGCCAAATTGATTACTATTCAGACAAACCTGATACCTCATGTGGAGGTAATTCAGAAAGAACTTTCAGCTGCAAAAGAATTGGTTAAGAGAAATTCAGATCTCTCTACTGCAGAAAGTTTAGTGAGTCTTGCTGCTGAGCTAGAAGTCAAATTAGAGGTTATGAAGTATGTTAAGGATAGTTGGGACACTGCATTTGCTTCCACCTTACAACTTCATAAACAATCTTTAGATAAGTACAACTTAACCCCACCTACAATCATTAACAAAAACAAGGGGGAATGTGACAAGGATACAACATAAGAGGAACAGTACAGGTATAATAATTGTAAATATTTTTTTAAGGAATGTATACTATGTAATTTTTGTATGTAGTATGGAGTACATTCCTAGGTGGAGTACATTGTGTACTTACACAACATTTTGGATGGAACAAATCGAACGAAATGATAAGTGTTTTTTTTCCACTAATATCAAAGGGGGAGATTGTTAATCCCTAAGTTTTGTTGATGATTAGTGACCAACACTTAGTCATTTACTTAGGCCATTTTAGTTGGTTATCACTATGGCCGAGATAAAAAAATTCAAGGTTGAGCAACATTTTCGAGCAAGTATACAGGTTGTCGAGTTACATCATGCCGATCTAAGTAGAATATTTAAGTGTCGAGCGACAGAGATGTTAAGTGCTGAGCATAACAATTTTTGCATACATGTCAGGATTGATTCAAACTTAGAGTTAGGCTGACTTGTATGAGCTTTGGGCTGACATATGTAAGAATTTAATATTTATCTATGGAGTTATTTACGCATTTAATTGTTTTATCCTATGCATGGCATGGAGCCAATCAGAAAATCGGAATGCCTTGGAGGCATAAATATTAGATCTTGATCGTTGATCTAGATCTCACTAATAGATCTGTAAAGACATATAAGATTGCTTCTAACCCTATTATAAAAGAATGGTGAGATGGGTTGTGTGTTCATCAGAGATGAATAGTGAGTTATTTTGTGAAGAAGCTTAGATCAAGTAGAGTGACAAAGCAGTGAATATCAGAGAAAAGACATATCAGATTGTGAGATCACAGAAGGTATTGGAAATAGAAGATCCATCATCAACATGTGAGTGCATAATGAAGGATCACTACTTAAAACATTCCAAAAAGTGTATCAGGTGAAATATCTTAATAGAGTGGTTCTAACAGACCTTCTTTAAATCTCTTAGCCTAGTGCTTACTTTATTGTAAGTTGAAATCTTTCACAATATAGATTGTAATGATCTTTAGTTCTTAACCGAATAGACCTTTAACCAGGTAGATTTCATTTTGTAATCAAAACTATTGTAGCCCTAATATGCATACTTTATTGCTGTAGTAGTGAAGATTTTGTGGGTGTCATCCCCACCCCAGTTTTACCTATTTGGGTTTCTGGGTTACCAAAACTTTGTGTCATGGATTATATATTTCATGTTGTGGATGCTATCTGATATTAGGTTAAATTCATATATGTATGAATTTGGATCAATTTGTTTTAAGTGATCAAGTTTTAAGATCTGATTCACCACCCCCCCCTCTCAGTATCTTTCTTTCCCAATATTGTACTTCCAATAGAAGGAACTTGTGTTCTTAGGGTTTTTCATCTCACAAGGCACCCTAAAAATGGACCCTGAGAAGGTTCAAGCAATTTTCAACTGGCCTCCACCAAAGAACCAAGGTGATGTTAGAAGTTTTCATGGTCTTTCCACTTTTTATAGGAAATTCATAAAAAATTGCAGTCATGTTTGTGCACCTATGTTGGAAACTATTAAAGGTGGTAAGAAGATTAATCTTGTATGGACTAAAGAGTCTAATGTTGCTTTAAAATACCTCAAGAATATGGTATATCAATATTCAATCTTAACCCTTCCTTATATCAACAAAGTGTTTTTTGTGGAGACAAATGCAAGAAATTTGAGAATAGGTGTTTTCCTAAGCCAAGAAGGTAAGGTTGTGACATTCTTTTCTGAAAAATTAAATGATTCAAAGAAGAAATAATCTACTTATGATTTATATTTATATGTCATGGTTCAAGTACTTAAAAAATGGAGAAATTATTTTCTCCCAAAGGAGTTTATGGTTTTTACTGATAACCATGCATTGAGTTTCTTCAATACTCAGGACAAACTAGGGGTTATACATGTAAAATGGATGGAACAATTGCAAGCCTACACATTTAACATAAAGCACAAAAAGGGACTAGCCAACAAGGTGGATGATGCACTTAGAAGAAGGGTTGGATTAATTAAAGATGTTCAACATCAGAATGTGGGCATTGACTCACTCCAACACTTATATGCAAGAGATCTAGATTTTGGAGAAGCCTTTGAGGTGTGCAAAAATTTGACAAGCGGGTATTGATGAGCCTCTTTGATGGCCATCTTTTCTAGTACCTTTTACTTTCTTTTCAGTAGTTTACTTCCAAAACTAATACTTAAACTTGTGGTTATATATATATATATATATATATATATATATACATATAAAAATATACATATATATATATATATGTGTGTGTGTGTGTGTGTGTGTGTGTGTGTGTAAATACATAAGTAGGGAAGTAGATGATAAAAAGAAAATGAAATATTTTGCTTAAAACTCATGGATGAAAATGATAATATATAGTAAGTTGTATGTTAAATGAATGGTTCCTTTTCGTATGCTATGTTTGTGGGTAGTTTCTTTGCTGAAGCCAAATGTTTTGCAAGAGTATTAATTGAAGCCTAAACACTTTTTTCTAATATTAATGATAAAGATATATATGTGTCAAAAGTAGTATGTGTGTATTAATCCTTTTGCAGGAATCAGTGGGAGCGGTTCAAGTCTAGCATAGTGGAGTTGAAGAAGTCAAAGATCAGTTGTTCCTACCACAGAACTTGGGTTGAATCAGTCAAGTGGGTGCACGAGAAAGATAAGGTGTGACTGCTGCAAGATCTTCGTGAGAGGACCAAGTCAATATAGTTTTCTATTGCATGCAGTGCATGGATCTAGAGCCATCATGTACTATATTTGGGGAAGATTTATTATCGATAACTACCATTTCTGTTATGAGACATTATGTGTTGATAACGATCCTGATGCAGGAGCATCCTGGGTGTAAGGGCACTCTTGCATCACCCAAAAATATGTGTTTTTCTATTCAATAAGGGATAATTTGTACAAAGCTGCTATTTTTGGAAACTTACTATTTTTAGTAAGTTGGTCGTTTGAACTCAGAATGTTCTAATTTTCTAGGTGAAGGTTCATCTTAGTCATATAAGAATGCCAGTAGAATTTCATTGCCAGATCATCTGTATTGGTGAAGTTATTAAGGATTTACTATTGAGATTTTAGGGTGCAAAATCTTTGAGATCAATTTTCAGGACCTTAGAGGCTTCGGATCAAGGTTGAACCCCCGGCTGACTAGCACTTCGCGAGTCAGGCACTGTAGATCGCGATCTCCCCTTTCCGGAAAGTGGTTATAATAGCTAATCGGAGCTACGGTTCAAAAGTTATGGCTTCCAAAAGTTGGGCTACCTAATCTCATGTTTTGTAAATATTTAAAGCCGACCCTTTTGTAATAAAAGTGAAAAATAATTAAATGCTAAGGGTAGTCGGCCTTAATGGCTAGATTTCTGGAACCTTCTCGGGCGGTGGAAATTGCCTATATAAAGAAGGCATGTAGTGTTGTCTAGAGCATTTCTGGGTAGATCTGGGTAATAATTTGAGGCTTTGTCCTAAAGAATATTGTAAGGGGAATGCCCATGTGGCTTTGCATATTGTAATTCTGGAAGTTTGTAATTCCACATTTGTGGAGATAATAAGAAGCCCATTTTCTGTTCTTGCAAATTGTTGTTGCTTCTCTATTTTTGTTATGTGTTTGTGGCATTAAGGGGAGCACCCTTCATTAGATCCTCATTAATGGAGTGATCATAGATCTAGGGAGTAGTTGTAGTGTTCCTTTAAACAAGTCGATTGTTGTAACTCGAAGGATATAGTCAAAGTTAGTTAGTTTTTGCAGAATCATTTTGTAATTCAGTAGTAGAAGAAATACAATCTTGTTACATGGTGGATCCATGCTTTGCAAATGAATAAATGAGATCTTCATTTTTTAATCTTTGAGTTTTGTTTCATTCACTCTTCTGTGGGGGCCCACGTGGGAGGTGAACTCAGTTTTTAGTTCAATAGGAATTAGTCTTAAGTTCATTTGAAGTATTTAGAACTCTGTTTCTCTTGTAGCCATTGGTAACATAGCTGTTGGTTGTTCCTGCAACATAAGCAAGTATGATAGTTTACTATTATAGCATGTTCTTAAAGCTTTAGATTAAGCTGCTCGTTCCATTTCCTAGCTTAGTATCTCTTTCATCATTCCCATTTGCATAGATATTAATGACACCTAGTATATATTAGAGCGTATACTTTGCAGACGCCATTCAAAGTTTACATCCCTGGTCGATAATTCAATGAGTTCAGCATGTTATTATTATTATAATAGTTTCCATTGTCTTGTTACAAAGTTACTATAAAAAGGATGTCCAATCCTTAAGTACAAGGTTATTATACTGACCAGTCATTTTTTGTGCCGCTGCTAGGGAATGGTGTCAATCTAATCTAGACCAGAGTCATTTTAGAGTTTTGGAGTCTCAGTTTTAGTGTTTTGCATTTCCTGTATGTGTAGAAGAAGAGATCATCTTGGAAGATTCCTTCCTTGTAATTATTAGGCCAAACCTTTTGATCTACCTTTCAATATATTTAACCTTGAAATTGAGGAACCCCAAGCTACGAACGTAGAAGTAGAAGAACAATTTAAAAACACATTTGCTGATGCATATGACCACCTACCATCACCATCATCTTCTGACAAGTCCTTGCATTTGAATGAACTTTTTCGTTGAACCATAGTATCTACCATAGCAGCCAGGCCCTCTTCCAAGGATGGCTCAACCAACCTTTCATTTCCCCATTCCTCCTCAACAAGGTAACCAGAATCTGAAAAACATACTAGCCTCTGCATTACCCAAGTTTTATGGCCTTATCACTGAAGACCCAAAGACCTTCCTCTTTGAGTTTGACATCCTCTATCAGAGCTATGACTATACAACTGATGCCCATAATCTGAAATTGGTCCCATCAACTCTTAAAGAAGCTACTCTGAGATGGTTCATGGGCCTAGGCACCAATGCTATAGCTGATTGGAATGCCATGAGCAATATGTTCCTTTCAAAATACAAGGAGTATTGTAGGGGGTGTGACTTGAAGGGTGATTATATTTTTAAAATGTCACAAAAGGAGGACAAGACCTTGGAGGATTATGTCTCTAGGTTTATGTTTAACCTGCAGTGTAATACTCAACATCAACTAAATGCAGAATCTCAAAAACATATTTTTCTAAAAGGTGTAAATGATTGAATTATTGAGGCCTTAGATCTTATAGCTGGTGGCGACATCAATCAGAAGAACTAGGCTGATATCAAGAACATATGTCTAAACTACTCTAGGGCTACTATAAAAAAGGGTATAGGAATCAGAGATTTGCCCCACAAGACTAATACTTCACGAGTGTCCAAGATGGAGCTGTCTAATCTTTTGTATGAATTCAAGCAGGACATCATTAATGATGCTGCTACTCAGCTGGACACCATGTAGACAAGATGGAAGAAGGAATATGTTGATGCTATGTTGGCTGAATTTTGTCCAAATTGTCAAGAAAAGAAGAGAAATTGCAAGTGCAAATCTATTGCAAGCCTGGAGTCTCAGCCTATGTCTACCAAAATCAAAGTTGTTGATGAAAATAGTGAAGTTCTCTATGTTTCTCAACATAGGCCATGGTCCCAACAACTAGGTTTGTCATAATATCCTCTCCAAAATTTTAATAATAATAGTCAGTGGCAAAATTTTTAGAATACGGGTCCCCAAGGATTTAGTGGGCATAATAATTGGCAACATTCTTAGCAGGGTTGGTAACAACCTCAGCAGGGTTGACAACAACCTAAGCAGGGTTGGAATCAACCTCAGCAGGGTTGAAATCAACCTTAGTAGGGTTGGAAACAACCTCAGCAGGGTTGGAATCAACCTCATGAACAGAGTTGGCAGCAACCTCAACAAGGATGGAAACAACCAAATCAGTGGTCTAACCAATTAAATCAGTAGGCTTTAATTCCTCCACATCAATAGAAATATATAATTCCTCCTCCTACACCCAATAGAAATCCACCCAAGAAAACCTAGTTGGCAGCCTATCCTAATCCCAATCCCAATAGCAAGCCTCCATCTCAGTAGCAAAACTATGCCATATCCTTGAATGATATCCATCTCAGGTCAGGAACTACTCTTGGTTCTCCTCAAATGCCTATAATCACATAAGTTGAAGAGTCCCCTTCTGAAAATGTGGATGTGCCAACTCCATAGGCCTCTCATGTAGCTAAATAACCCCCATTTCCTCAAAGGTTAGTTGATCACACTGAGCCCATAGTGAACCAAGCAGTAGCAGATTTTCTCATCTAGTTGAAGCATATGACAGTAAAAATACCATTATTGGATGCTATCAAAGAAGTTCCTATTTATACCAAGGCCATCTAGGAAGCTTTCATAAAATAGCCTGGGAGAAAGAAGAAGGTTCCTAAAACTATTCATTTCGTAGGACAATTGTCTGGTCTTATGTTAGAAAAGTTAGTTGTTCTCAAATATTCTGACCTAGGGAGCCCTGTAGTTACTGTCACCATTCATGAAATGCAAGTACAAAATGCCTTAGTTGACATGGGTGCATCTATAAATGTCATGACCAAAGAGGTATTATCTTAAATGAATATTGTTGGCCTTAGAGATACAACAACCATCTTGCAGCTTACTGATAGCTCTACTGTTAAACCAAATGAGATGATAAAAGATGTTATAGTTACACTACACTCTTGGGATTATCTAGTAGATTTTTTTGTTCTCTCACCTAAAGCTGATATGGGGGGGGGGGCTATCCTCTCATCTTAGGGAGACCTTGGTTATAAATAGTTTATTCCTTCATATCCTATAGGTCAGGGAAGATGACAATTTCTAATGGAGTCCATACTAAAAACTTGACTCTACATTCTCTTGCTTAGCCCATGTTGCAAGATGATGATGCAGTATGGTGCAAATTAGAGGATGTTGAATTTGAAGCCGACTTGATTCATCAGCTCATGATGATAGATAGAGATCCATTTCTAGCTGATAGGGAAGAAGATGAGATAATTACCTATATTATCACAAATGAATATGGTATAGGTTCTCAGTTGTGTTCACGGTATGATTGCATCTTGGAAAATATTCTGCCAGCTCCCAGTGCATCTCCATATTTATCATCCTCTCACTTTCTTCATTCCTTATTACCACATGAGATGGATTCTCTTCCAATTGATCTGATATCCATGATGGATAAAGTACTTAAGGTTGAAGTTAGTCTGGGAAAGGAGTTGAGTGTCAACAGTGCTTTGTCACTATCACACCAGAAAGATATACTCAAGTTGTTGCAAGAAACTCAGTAGGCATTTGACTAGGATTATACACACATGAAGGGGTTAGATCCTAAACTTTTCACACATAGGATCTATATCAGCCCAAACTATAAACCTATATGACAGCCCCAGAGGAGAGTTAATCATGTCTTGCAAGACATAGTTAAGACTGAACTACAAAAGTTGTTAAATTCTGGTTTCATCTACCCCATTTCTGATAGCCAATGGGTTTCATCCTTAGTTATTGTACCTAAGAATGGGGGGAAATGGAGATTTTGTGTAGACTATAGGGAATTGAATATAGCCACTAAGAAATACCATTTTCCATTGCCCTTTATCGATCAAGTTCTTGATAATTTAGCTGGCAAGAAATACTTTTCTTTCCTAGATGGTTTTAGTGGCTATAATCAGATCCAAATAGCTCCAAAAGATCAAGAGAAAACTACTTTCACCTATCCATGGGGAGCCTTTGCATACTTAGCCTTACCTTTTGGCTTGTGTAATGCTCCAGCCACTTTCCAAAGAGCTGTAATTAGCATTTTTTCTAATATATCTATTGACTGTATGGAAATCTACATGGATGAATTTACTGCCTATGGGAACACTTTTGCTGAAGCTAAAGACAATATGGGAAAATTACTCAAGTTATGCAAGGACTAAAATCTTTCTCTAAATAGTGAGAAATTCTTTATGATGATGGAGGAAGGTGTTGTGTTAGGACATTTCATATCCTCTCAAGGCATACAGGTAGATCCAACCAAGATTTCAGTAATAAGCACCTTCTCTACACCTGAGCGGCAAAAGGATGTTTGGAGTTTTCTTGGACATGATGGATATTACAGGAGGTTTATCAAGGATTTTGGTCAAATTTCAGCCCCTTTATATAACTTTCTGAAAAAGGATTATAAATTCTCCTGCAATTCTGAGTGTGACAAATCCCTCCCATAGCTCAAGGAAGTTGTGACAACTGCACCAGTGTTGCGAGGTCCAAATTGGGGATTGTCATTCCATATTCATATAGATGCCTCTGATTATGCTATAGGATCAGTGTTGGGCCAACAAGAAGATGCAATAAAACATGTCATTTATTTCATCAGTAAAAATATTTAAGGGCAGAGTTCAACTATACTGTGATAGAGAAAGAACTACTTGCCGTAATCAATTCTCTGAATAAGTTCAAGCATTATATTACTAGTTATGAGATTTTCGTCCATACTGACCATTCATCTATCAGGTATCTAATGAAAAAACCAACTATTTTAGGAAGGTTGGCTCGCTAGTTGCTACTAATGCAGGAGTTTGATATTACTATTGTGGACAAGCCAGGGAAAGCCAATGTTGTAGCCAATTTTCTCTCTCAGTTGAATGTTCCTGATGATCCTGTAGCCATTTATGACAACTTTCTGGATGAGCATCTTTTCCTATTGTCAGCACAGAATCCATGGTATGCCAATATTGCAAACTACCTTACCACGGGTCAGACCTCGGCTCACTTCTCTTTAAAGGAGTGTATCCTCAATCTGAATAGTCTTGATGAGTGGAGGAAATCTTCTTTGTCAAACACAAAATTGATTCAACAATAGTGCAAGTAGTGGCATGATAAATTTATCAAGGATAAGAGATTTTCCATAGGTGAATGGGATCTCCTATATGATTCCAGATACCAGCATACTCCTGGTAAGTTTCAAACACGTTTGTTAGGTCCTTATGAAATTGTTACTATTTTCTCCAATGGTTTTGTTTAGCTATCTACTATTGATCTTGTCCATTTTAAGTTGCTGGTCAATGGTCAAAGGCTCAAATTGTACCAAAAGCCTCAGAGTCATGAGGAGTTCCTCCAAAAATTCCAATTTGACAATGGTCACACATCTACTGCAGCAAATGGATATGGGCAAGTCACTCATATTTGTTCTTCTCTTTAAGCAACATTCACATCACCCCACAATAATAGTTTCGTCAGGAAAGTACTTTCTCCATAATAAAATTCATCTCACCTTCTCTCTCTTCCATATTTTTCATTCCATCATCTCACTCCATCAGTGCGTGTCTCATCTCAAAACACTCTTCCTGTAGCACTTTCCAGGTTAGTGCCACATTCATTCGTACATATTTTATTTTATTCACTTTTATTAGGATTATGTATTTTTATTTCATTTTTTCTCTTGCGAGATGTGGCCTGGTGTGACCATTTCCTTCAGCTTAGTTGGGGGGAGGGGATTTTTTTATTTATATTATATTTTTCAAAAAACTCCAAAAAGATGATTTGCATGCAAAATACGGCATCTTTGGCATTTACTCCTTGTCTTTTCAAATCCTTTCAAAATGACTGTCATAAAGTGTTTAACAAGCTGGCATCTTGTGATTGTGTCATCATTAATAAAAGAAATAGATAGCTATTAAAACTCCAGTTTGATTAATGATGATCTAGTCGTGACGTGTTTGGGATGGCAAGCCTTAACACGCGCGAGTGAGTTATGAAAATCATTCATCTTTATAGTTTTAATTTCTTGATGCAAGTAATATCCAGTACAGTACTCCACCATTTTTATGTTTATTGCACCTTGAGTTTATAAAATTCTCTATCTCGAGCTTCTGAACATGCTTCTGCAAGCATCTTGTTGTCGGTAGAAATGGGTGAAGAACTTTAGAGGCATGAGCCTACTGATCATAGAGTCCTTTTGGGAGACACACCTAGCTATGAGAAATTTCAAAGGAGAGGTTGGCTAGATTATTGTCTAAGCCTTAATGGGTTTGATGAAGAAATTGCATTCCAATTTTTGAATACTTTACAGAATGGGGTTGTAGTAGTGAAAGGGTTAAGGGTTGAGTTCATAGAAGATATCATGGCAGAGGTAACAAGATTGTCACAGGAAGGAGAAAAATGGTTGAAAGATATTGATTTATGTTCTGCTGGGGCACAATTCACCTTGCATGGCGATTCGTGGTTGGACATTGATAAGAAGCAGGGTAACTCAAGAATTTGATTTCCCATGGACTACATGCAACCAGACACATTCATCATCTATTACTTCACCTATGAGCATTGTTACAAGTATCTCCATAGGCTACATTTCAAGATCTTGAGTGCTCTCTGTCATGATAACATGCCGATAAGCTTACCCAGTTTTTTATTCAATATTATACAGAAGAAAGCTTCTTTTGTTTAGTCAAGAAAGAATCAAGTTGTGTCCTATCACTATTTAATAAATAATTTTGTACAAATAGAATTAAATAAATATTCGATAGGAACATGGGAATAATTTTTGCAAATGGATGACATAGCAACTAGAGTAGTCGGCCCTAGAGGCCAGGGTGTAGGGAGAAGAGAAAGTTAAGAAATAGGGGTTCGCAAGGTAATTCAAAGAATTTTTCTTGAAGCCTCATCTTCAAACCCTAAACTACCAAAAAATAGGGCTTGTAGTATAGATACTCCTACTAAAAGTAGGAAGAAAAACAAAGGAAGATAAACTATTGTTAATCTTGACACTCCACCCGCTGAAGAGTCTAGGTCACCTCCTAGGGAAAGTAAGGGAAAAACCCTAGAGGCAGATGAGATAATTTAGGAGAAAAGGCCTAGCAGTGGAAATATAAGTAGTGGAGCTGATGAAACCCTACCTATAGATGAGGAAAAGACCCTAGAGGAGCCTCCTATAGCAACTATGGAGGAGGAAGCCACTAGCAAGAAGAAACAAAAGAATCCTCTAAGCCCTGTCCAAACCCCTGCCAGGAGGATCCTGAGACTTTCTACCATTACCAGTAAAAATGTTGAGCCTCCTAAATAACCTATCAACATTGACTCTTCTTAGTCCATAGAGAAACCCTCCTCTGGGCTGATAGGCAAAGAATTTGCAGAAAGTAATATTGTTTCTAGGAAGAAAAATGTGGAAGTAGAAGTTGCAAGGAATGATATTGTTTTTGACAAGGAGAACATTGAAGAAAAAGATACCCTTTCTATTGACTACATCCTTATAGATATTAATGAAGAATCTAGTGAGGTAGAGGGATTTGCCGATGACCCTGCTAACCAGGACACTCTTGAGGATTTTGTTGATCAAGAAATTTTGGATGATTCAGAAGGCTTGCCTTCTAATGAATTTCCCATGATTGGTAAGGATGTGATTCACAATGTACTAGGGAAGGATGGTAAAGATGGGTTGGATGTATTGGTTAGGGTAGATGAATTTCCATAAAGGGAAATTTACTAAAGCCTCCTATTGTGTGTAGAAGGAACCCTTCCACATACAAAAATGACATAAAATTTCCTTGGCCTCCACCTCATTGTGCACTATAATGGATTGATATTTTTTGCTAGGAACCTATGCTACCTCCAGACTTGTCCAAACCATTAGCTACAGGGTTGCACCTGTATCAATAGTTTTTAAGGGAAAAAGAACAATGGGAAATGGAAAAGGAAAAGATGCAGAGGAATATTGATGAGCAAGCTCATCAGTTAAAACAAAAAGTAGACCAAATATTAGTATTGGAAGGAAGAGTTAAACAGATCACTAAGTTAATTCCTTAAGCCATGGCATGCTGGTTGCCATCTCCAGTCTATACTTTGTTCCTCAGAGAATATTTTGTTAATTTTAAATTAACCAGGGTTGTAGAAGGGATGAATCCTTCCATTTCCACCCCACATGAATTTTATGATGCATTCTAGTGATGAAGGGTGCTCCCCTTAATGCCACAAACACATAACAGAAATAGAGAAACAACAACAATTTGCAAGAACAGAAAATGGGCTTCTTATTATCTCCACAAATGTGGAATTACAAACTTTCAGA